>LMYD01003121.1:0-56242 GCA_001630595.1 Pseudogymnoascus sp. BL308 | reverse complement strand
GTTTAGCGGGTGGTAAAGTAGAAAGAGAGGGCGGGAGTGGGAGGGTTTGGGGGGTTGGGCGAGGGAGTTTGACTGTTGACTGGGGGCTTTTGGTTGGGGCTTGATGGGAATTTACTGGGATTTACTGGGATTTACTGGTGCTCGATGGGGCTCGATGGGGCTCGATGGGACTTTGGGCGTGTAGGAGGCGAGAAAAGGCCAGGAAGCGGTAAGCGAGCCAATAGAAGACGGTAAAAGAGAGGGGGTGGGAAGGGTGGCGGTGTACTGCGATGCACTGCGATGCACTGCGATGCGATGGCGACTACTGTACGGCGTGCCACAGACCAGGGGAGTGCAGGCCTTAGCGCAGGTAGTTGCAGCTAGCGTGGAGTTAGTGGCAGTTAGTTACGGTTAGATGCAGTTAGCGGCCAAATTTCTGCGGTTGAGTCGCTAGCGAGCCAATGAGATACCGGGATTCTCAGACATTTGCCACCAAATTAGCACGGCGCGATACTGGAAACAGTCTAGGAAACCTTGGAACGGGCTGAGCGGCATGCGCCCTCCCCATTTGGCAGGGCACCGTACATGCACCGTACTAACTATCCCCAGTAACTGCAACAGTGGTAGGTAGAGTGGTGGGCGTGGTGGGAGGGGGGTTGCCTACCACCACCTCCCACCACTCCCACTCCCACCACGCCCACCACTCTACCTACCACTGTTGCAGTTACTGCAGGCACCACATCATCATCGCCAACTAGGAAACACCATCAACGGAGCACTGAACTGTATCTGTATCAGTGTGGTTGGCATGATTGGCACGTACTGTACGCACGGTTGGCATGGTGGTGTCTGATCTGGTCTGGTCTGTAGTCTGGTCTGTCGGGGCTGGGATGGGCATGGGGATGGTACTTCGGTATTGCCGCCAGTCCCAGCCTGCGCCCATTGTTCCAGAAGTCGTTTCCCCCGTCTTCCCCGTTTCCCCCTCCTTCTCACCGTCAAGCGCGGCTAAGCCCCATGACGATGGCTGGATGGCGGGATGGGCGTGCGTCGACATGGGCAAATCCTGCTGAATTGTCCAGCAGGTGCGCAGAATCAGGGAAAGGATAAATCCGACCAGTGAATTGGTCAGAAGATTCTAAATTTACACAGTAGGATAGGCTGGCTGGCTGCCGCGTCTAGTGTGGGATTCACACTGAGGCGACTGCGGAAACAATGGCAACCTAACTAATCGATAGCCACTATACTCTCTAAAAGTGCAGTGGCAGAGAGCGAGTTTGCCTTCCCCATAGAGCAGATCATTCATCAGCATTAATGTAACAGGCACGGGTTCAACATATTCCTTAGTCATGCTGCATCGGGAACCGTGAAGCGGGCTGAATACCCGGTAATGAATTAGCCTGTGCGGGTTGACGCCGCAGCCGCCGCCACTGCTCCTGAAAACCGCCTTCTGTTCTCGGTGTAAGTTAACTGGACAGACGTCGATTAGGCAATGCATTATATTCTATGGCTGTTGACACTGGCACCTCGAGCGTGGTGAAGAAGTAGATTTGTTAGATCACGATTATATTGCACAAAGAAAAAGGGATAAACAGCACTGAAAGGTGCCCAAACTGTTGCTTGACCAATGTGAATAGATAGCTAATGTTTCTCGGGTTGCAGATAGTGTTATAATATCTGATTTTTGTTCTTGCCGCAGGTTCCTCCTTAGCTCGTCTGGAACGAGAGATCTCGATGCCTTGTTTGATTAGGCTGTGAGTATATCCTTCTCATTCTCAGATTCTGTAGTATTTTCCTCGCACATTTGAGTTTCTAGGTCAGGTATTGGCTGCTCTTAGAGCTGAATCTTTGAGTCTCTGAGAGTGGCTAGTTGGTAAATGAGGGAATGTCGCCAGCTCTGGGTGCCTTAGAGTCTCAAATGCTGTAATCGAAGCCTTGTTCTCAAGTCAAGTGGTATGGAACCAAACAGTGCGATACGACGATTAGTATAATAATTCATTTTATCTTCAAGAAAATTATCAAAGTCTTCTAAGCCTAGGATGGATATTGGCTACCCTCATCTGTCCATAAAAAGTATCCCTGGTCGAAAAAATCATTATCCAACGACCCCGTGTTCCAAAACCAAGAGTCTGTGTCCAGGTCTACCAAATTCCCTTCTACGATCGGGAGATGTGTCTCCTGGACACTACCACCAGCGCCGCCATTAAACATATACCGAGTTCCGTCTGTAACTACAAGATTCTCCATGGAGGTTGCGGCGCTAGAAAGTGGTTGCAGTGGTTCGATAGAGATTGGAGGGGCCATTGGCAACTGCTGCTGCATCGACGCAGCAGCTGCCGCAGACCTAGCTTTGGCAACTAAGACTTTCGCGTCCGCCATAATCCGTGAGACGGCGTTCATGGCGATTGTAACGAGGCCATCGGAAGTGTAATTAGCAAAGCAGCGCAGGCCCTGTTCTACAGCTGCGAAGTTGGCCTCGCAGCTAGGTCGGTGCGGGGTGCGAATGACGTCGAAGAGGAGGATGAAGCAGGCGGTTTCGACGAAGAAGCGGGAGTGGTCCATGTACTGGGAGAATTGATTGGTCAGTCAGTAGAGATCTGTGAGTGAAAACGACTTCGTTAAAGAACTCTGTGGTTGCGTAGGGCTCTAGAAAATACTAGACTCACTTTTAGTATCTGGCTCGTATCAAGCGCTCTGGCGGTGTATGCAATGACATTTGAGGCGACTGCGGTGCATTGGGATGATGTCTCGTCCAGCCAGCGGGTCAGAGTCGGCGATGCAAGGGATATTCCTGGTTTTCCTTCTGCTACTTTCTGTCTCCGTATGGCGTCTAGAATTAGGCATGGGCGTAGGGCAATGAGCATAATCTGAGAATAATCTAAAGAGGAGGTTTAGCTGCTATCATACTAATGGCTTCAGGGCAGACTCATACCATAAACCATTACTATTTCACGAGGAGTAAATACGTTCCTTTGGTCGTTAAGATCCTCTTTTGTGAATGGGAACCAGTGGTCCTCTGTCAACGCGTCACGATAACGACGCATTGATTCTCGAACCCTCTGTATTTTCTCACAGAACTTTTCGAGGGTACCTCGATTCGAGCGACAAATGTTTTTGTACACGTCATTTGATATTTCGCTCAAATCTATCAGAGACTTGAGATGTGCATCTGGTGCCTTTGGTAGATCGATATCAGCTTCGTTAATTACTGCCGGTCGTCCCAAGAGAAGAGATAATTTCCGATCCTGGGCGAATAATGACCAGAATGACGCACATCGCTCCTGAACTCGGCTCGACTCGTCGTTTGTGGCCTTCTCCGCTGGCAATGCACGCTGAAAAGTGTCATGGTTGAGTCCGCCTGCCAATGCCTTGAGAACAGCACTTCCAACAGTCAGCTGAGCCGAGTTTGGCCGACCCCTATAAAGTTGAAACTCTCCCAAGACCATCAGTGTTTGGATATTTCTAATATCGACAGCTTCGCTCAAATTTGTCGATGTAGACTCAGCTGCAGTATACAAAGTATCAGCCCACGCAGCTTCCGCCGTCATGTCTGCGCCAATTGCAAGAATGGCCAACACCAGTGTGCAGTCGCTGTTGTCGAGGTTGGGGCTGCTTGGGGAATATAATGACTTTGTCATTCTTTCAAGCGTCGTGCTCGAAATAAACGGCAAGATATGCTGAGTTGAGGAAACATAAAGCTCGAGGAACTTTAACGCTAGAGGCAATGGCAAACTCTCTAGAGGTTTCGGTGCCTTCATTCCAACAAGGCGTGCCCCAAAAAACTGACTGTGGTAACCAAACTCGCTGATAACCTCCGCATTATAGTTTGAATAAAGACTGTTGTTGCCAGTATCCTTGGTGATTATCCCGCCGGAAAGGAAGAGCTGGATTTGTTGAAGAAACGCAAAACAGGACGAGGGACCATCATAGATTCATCTGTGCAGTTGACGACACATCAGACCCTGATACACTGCAATGCACCTGGTTTGCAAATGGGTGCTTGTCCGCGTAAGGACCCGTGCTGTGAGCGGCTGCTTCTGGGTATGAGAATTTGTCGCATGTTTTCAGTGGTGAAGAAATAGAGACACTTCTGGAGTCAAGTCCAAACAGACACAGTAGTCCTTTGCTCTTGCATCTCAAACAAGGATGCCTGCCATTGCACTTTGCTTTCTGCAAACGACAAGTCTCACAAGCTCGACGTGTCCGTAGCTTGGGCGGAAGAAGCAAGGGGCCAGAAGGGGTGGTTTTCTTATCGACTGCCGCTACAGCCGCAGGTGTGTACAATTTCGGTCTCTGCATGATGTTTAAGATGCCTCCGCAACTTACGGGAGACTCGGGGGGGTTTTATCTCATGTAATCTGTTTGGTTATCATTATCCCCCATAATGAACCTGAAGTTATCCTCCGGATAAGACGGTATGAATATACATGGGCCTTATAGTGGCGGCAGTATGTAATCTGATGGGGTTGGAGAAGCGACATACGGGTACCTAATACCCGCAGGTCGGGGGAGCAGGATACCCGTCATATCCGGCGTTGTGCACTGTATCAGTTTACGAACCAAGCCCTTTTTTGTCAGAGAAATTATGACGCTAGCCTGTGAATACTCCGGTTCGACAGAATAATGTAAAATACAGCTGAAATTTGCAGCTCCACTATGGGGTGCTGTCCGGCTCAGGGCCCTGAGCCCTATTCCGCCGCGCGATGCTGACAGGTTCCTGCCCTTCGGGGTCTTATAAGGGGTGGTATTGCCAGAAGATCCAAATATTTTGCTTCCGTACTACCTCTATCACTCCCGCGGCCGTCGGTAAAAGGAAACAATTTTATCTGCAAGCTTTTCTTGACAAATTTGGTGAAGTTACTCGAGGTAAATTGGGTTTCTCTGTCATGGCGGTCAAGACTTCCGTTCCTGACAGCGGCAACCCGCCTAATTGGCATCTGGGGCATGACCCATCCGCTAGGAGTAGCCTTGCGTCAGAGGTAACCAATCAAACCCACGACGCCAGTCAGGATAATCCAAGCGGCACGACAATACCAGAAGCTTGCAACGCTTCAGACTTCTCAACAATCGCTAGGTCGCAAACGACAGCAACTCCACCGGGCCAGGAAGAAGAAAATGCAGCAAATGGCAAACAACATCACTGGACATATAACAGGTGGCTCCATGAGTATGAGAGCGAAGAGACTAACAAGCAAATCAAAAAGAAACATCTGGCCCTGACATGGCAGAACCTAACGGTTAATGGGGTCAACTCTAAGGCAGTGTTAGGCAGTGATTTCATATCTTATGTGAATCCTATAGAACAGATTAGGCATGTTCTACACAGGCCGAAAGCTACTGTAAGTTCATCTCTGAAGTGTCTTTATCACGATAACTCACACTTTTTATTATAGCCTATCGTCCAAGGCCTCAGCGGTCAAGTACGACCTGGAGAAATGGTAAGTTCGATTCAATTCGCGAGATAACTTACAAGAAGAAGCTAAAATATCCCAGCTTCTAGTGGTTGGCCGTCCAGGATCGGGATGTACTACTTTCCTCAAATCTATCGCTAACAAGCGGGGTGACTTTGAAAGCATCGAGGGAGATGTCTTTTACGGAAATATGAGCAGCAAGGAAGCTCACAAATACAAAGGGACAATCTTGTATAATAGCGAAGGTAACATCACCGATTTATTGGTGTATATTTATCTTTACTAACATAGACCATAGATGACATCCACTTTCCGACTCTAACGGTTGCTCAGACAGCGGCCCTCGTCGTCAAAAGCCGAGTTGGAAGGCACCTCAGAACTGGAAACCAAGCCAATAGTCACGTTGAAGAACACCAAGAAGTTATCCTCAAGGCACTAGGAATCTCACATACACACGCGACGCTTGTAGGCAATGAATTTGTCCGTGGTGTGTCCGGGGGAGAGCGGAAACGTGTTTCTATCGCTGAGGTTATTGGAGCACAGGTAAGTTGGTCTCTCTGCTGCCTTCGAAAGAAGATCCTAACTGAATCCCAGGGATCCATAACTTGCTGGGACAATGCAACTCGCGGTCTAGATGCAAGCTCTGCGCTGGAGTTTAACCAAACCCTTCGAACTATTGCCGACAAATCCTTGGCTACGGTGGTTACTACACTCTACCAAGCTGGAAATGGCATCTATGACCTTTACGACAAAGTACTTGTTCTAGATGCTGGCCGTCAGATCTACTACGGTCCAAGAGCCTTGGCAAAAGGATATTTCGAAGACATGGGATTTATTTGCCCACCAGGCGCTAATGTTGCAGACTTTCTCACATCAGTGAGTGTTGTGACGGAAAGACAGGTAAAACCAGGATTTGAAAGTCATGTGCCTTCTTCAGCAGTGGCCTTCGAAGCATACTACAATAGTAGTCCTATTGCAGCTCTTATGAAGAATGATACACAGTCGCCAATGACGTTCCAGGAGCACACGGCAACGGCTATCGCAGCTTATAGAGATGAGCAGCCAAAACATAAGTCGCCATTTCAAAGCGCCTATACTGTATCTTTATATCAGCAAATACTCGCATGCACAGTTCGGCACATCCACATACTCTATGGCGACAGATGGTCGTTGGCAATTCAACAAGTCTCTGCTTTTATACAAGCCGTTGTCAGTGCAAGTCTCTACTACAACTTGCCAGAAACTAGTGCTGGCACTTTTACCCGTAGGTCTTCCAAGCGGACAAGTACTAACTTGTCGGCTTCTTATTCATTACGCTAATATGTGTTTAGGCACTGGTGCCCTTTACTTCCCTGTCATTCTATTTAATGTAAGTGCTTGTTATCGTGTTGATTTTACAAATCTAATGTATAACGTAGTTGAATGCTATGGCAGAGGTGACAGGGTCATTCATGGGTCGTCCTATCCTCGCGCGTCACCGCGACTTCAATCTGTATCGACCTACCGCCTACGTTATAGCCCGTATGATCACCGACATACCAATCGCCATTGTTCAAACAATGATATTCTCCCTGGTTTACTATTTTATGTGTGGCTTTCAGATGGACGGAGGAAAGTTCTTCACATTCTGGCTTTTGATTACAATCTCGGCATTGGGTCTGAATGCTCAGTTTCGAATGATCGGGTTTCTCTTCCGCGACTTCAACAATGCCTCAAAGGTTAGCGGATTTTGGACCATGGCGAGTATAGTATATGCAGGTTACTTCATACCTTACCAAAACATGCATCCTTGGTTTTGCTGGATCTTCTGGATCAGCCCGCCAGCTTACGCTTATGAAGCACTAATGGGCAATGAATTTGGAGGCCTCACACTTAGCTGCGTTGGTGCACAGCTGATTCCAAACGGACCTGGATATGATGCTACTGCAAATAGGGCATGTACGATTCCAGGTGCTACAAGTGATGGATTGTCCATTATTGGAGCAGATTATCTTCACGCAGCCTACAACTACCGAGTTGGTAATGTCTGGCGCAACTTTGGTATGTGAGAATTCCCAGGGTTCAACAAAAACAACCACTTATGAATTATTTGCAGGAATTCTTGTTGCTTGGTGGGTAGTCTTCACCGCAGTCACCGCTATTGCTGTGGAAATGCCAGATGGCAGCAATGGCAAATCAACTCTCGTATATCGTCGCGGGAAGGCAACTAGCTGTAAGCTCCATTCGCTAGACGACGAAGAAAAAGATGTTTCGGAAGGGAGCGTCAGTCAGCCGCGCAGTCCTCCCGATGATGAAAGCAACGGCGGCGCTTCGCTCATACGCAATGAAGCCATCTTCACCTGGGAAAATCTTTCGTACACGGTAGCAGTACCAGGAGGCCAGCGCAAACTTTTAGATGAAGTCACTGGATGGGTGAAACCAGGAACCCTTGGGGCGTTGATGGGTAGTTCTGGCGCAGGAAAGACGACACTATTGGATGTTTTAGCCCAACGGAAAGACACCGGTACTATTGAAGGTTCTGTACTTGTGGATGGGCGAGCGCTTCCCATTAGCTTCCAGAGATCTGCTGGTTACTGTGAGCAAATGGATGTCCATGAGGGTACTGCCACCGTTAGAGAGGCTCTCATATTTTCAGCTCGGCTCCGTCAACCAGCTGATACTCCCGACGAAGAGAAAATCAAATATGTTGATAGCATTATCAACTTACTCGAATTGAACGACATCGAAGAGGCCATCATAGGTGTTCCAGGTGCTGGCCTGACTGTCGAACAGAGAAAGCGCGTCACAATCGGCGTCGAATTGGCAGCTAAACCATCTATTCTACTGTTCCTTGACGAACCTACATCAGGTCTCGACGGTCAATCAGCATTCAACGTCATCCGTTTCCTACAACGATTAACTACTACTAGACAATCTATCCTATGTACCATTCATCAACCATCTGCGTCCCTATTTGAAGCATTTGATACTTTGCTCCTTTTCGCAAAAGGTGGCAAGACAGTTTACTTTGGCGAGACAGGCACCAATTCAAATATCATTCTCGATTACTTTAAGAAGAATGGCGCCCCATGCGACAGCGAAGCCAACCCTGCGGAACATATAATCGACGTGGTATCAGGAGAGTCTAGCCAAGGCAAAGACTGGAATCGTATCTGGCTTGACTCGACCGAAAGAGGCCAGATGATCGCGGAAATCGCGCGACTAAAGAGTGATGCTTTGGCAAAGCCTCCTACTGTCGCTGATGACACAAAGGATTTCGCGACCTCCTTATGGACGCAACTGAAACTTGTCAGTTATCGACAGCAAGTTGCAGTCTGGAGGAACCCAGAGTATATATGGAACAAAATATCGCTGCATATAATAAGTGCTCTTTTCGGGGGCTTCACCTTCTGGAAGCTAGGGAACGCACCTTCTGATCTTCAGTTACGCCTACTCGCCATTTTTAATTTCTTGTTCGTTGCAGTTGGCGTCATCAACCAGCTTCAGCCACTATTCATACACAATCGCGATATATTCGAGGCTCGCGAAAAGAAGTCCAAGATGTATTCTTGGATGGCCTTTGTTACCGGGCAACTCGTGGCTGAATTACCGTATCTACTCATCTGTGGGTTCCTCTACTTTGCCTGCTTCTACTTTACTGCTGGATTACCAGCTAAAGCAAGTACCTCGGGGCAAATATTCTTGGTCATGATCTTGTACGAATTCTTATACACATCCATTGGCCAGGCGATCGCAGCCATCAGTCCAAATGACTTCGCTGCAGCTCTTTTGAACCCGTTGTTGCTGGGTGCATTCCTAATCAACTTCGCTGGTGTACTCGTGCCTTACGATCAAATCGTGGTTTTCTGGAAGTACTGGATGTACTACATCGATCCCTTCACTTACTTGATCAGCGGCCTCCTAACGCAACTACTTTATGATGTGGAGGTTACTTGCCCAGAGAAGGAAATGGCCCATTTCAGCCCGCCACCTAGACAGACTTGCGGCGAGTATATGGAGGATTTTTTTAAGACAGGTGCAGGCTACATTGTTGACAGTTCTTCAACGACGTTGTGCCAATACTGTGCCTTCAAAGAAGGGTCAGAATTTGCCCAAACATTAAACTTGAAGCAGAGGTTCTATGGTTGGAGAGATGTAAGTTTTAATTCCTGCCATTCAGTAATAGGGGCTGACTATGTTGATAGACTGGAATTGTAGCATTGTTCTGCATATCCACGTATGCCATTGTGTTTTTGATGATGAAGCTCCGTAGCAAAAAGACAAAGAGCGCGAAATCAGAGTAGATAGTTTCCTTTGTATTTTCTTACAAGCATTCATCGATGCAATAGAATGTATTTCCTTGCATGGGTATAATAAAGAGGTATATAGGACTAGATAGCGGTTATAGAGGGAGAGGTATTAGATTGATTGGCATTGTACACATAAAGTAGTTGGTTTGAAAATAGACAGGAAATTTAAACACAACGGAGAGCAGCGATGACGATCAGCCGCTAAGCAAAATTGTACAAAGCGCTTTGCCTAATGTTGTTCTGTATCTTTTAATACAACAGGGAGATAGACGGGAGTCAGACGGGTGGTGGCAGTGACCATGGCGGATAGACACCAGTCTAGCGATGATCAGAAGCTCTGCAATAAGAGTATAATTATAAGGCTTTATTCTCAGATATACTACATGATATAAAATACCAAGCTACAGACAGCAGTATTGATGACAGTTTGTGCTTTAGGCGTCTGGCTGCTCCAACATATCCTTCTTGTACTCCTCATCAATCTGCACTAGAACACCCATGCCCTCCTTCTCCAAGGTTTCCGTCTTAATGATCAGCGTAGCCACAAACACACACGGCTCTGTCTTGCTATTGTTGTCGCTGACCCGGTGATGACATCCCGGATTCTCATACCACGACTCGCCTGCCTTGTAGACCTTGGCCGGCTCGTCATTCATTCCCATTAGGACTTCGCCCGAGATGAGAACTGCTTGTACAGAAGCTCCACCGTGGCGGTGGGGAGGCATAGAGGCGTTAGGTGGATAGCTTATGAGGATTCCGACGACAGTGAGGGACGGGTCTTGGGGGACCTTGCGGTGGTAGACGACGTTTATTTTGCCCTTGGGTCGGCTGATTCCAGGAGGTAACTTAGCATAATGTTGAATTTAAACATGCAAGGAGGATTTGGCTACCTTTTATTCCAGGTGATAGTCGCCATTGTTTCGCTTTTTTAATATGGGTAGATCAGAATGTCAGATAAGCCTAATTATTCAGTAGACAGTTGCAAGTAGACAGGATCTAGAGTTACGAGCTATCCTAAGGCCAACTCAGTTGCACTTTATACAATCCTGTCTCCCCCAAATTTCGGAGGCATGGGAAGAGGGATAGTTGAGGGATGACTGAGTAGGCTATAGATGATAATACAAAAAGTATGACGAAGTACGAGAGGAGGTGTTTATAGTACTTTCATCTATGTACTTTCTTACCCGTTTCTCTTATTCTCCGATATATCCGATTACCAAAGATCGATGTGAATAGGCTATCTGGCTGCCGGCACATGGGAGAGTTGAGGTCTTGGCGACTAATTCATTTACGGACAAGTATTAGTTGCTGGTATTAGCGGAACGACTTGTCAGTAACTGGGAGAGTCTGCGGATCCAACACCCACCCGCCTATGCCCGCCGTTCGCCCTGCCACTGTATTGATCCAGATAGAGTCGGTACTTCGGGGGGTTGTCAAGCAAGAATCCCATCATCCAATTATAACTTACACCAAACACCATGCGACACTCAGGCGTCGTGGTTTGCATTACATGTACGGCGTATGTATGTCCTGTATATTCATGCACCAACAAGATTCTACTAGAAGTCTCTGGCACCTAATCTAATTACTAGAACGCAGAATGCAAACGTTTTTGCATTCGAATCCCCACATCGTGGGTTTGTCGAGAGTGTCCCAACCGTTCGCCGCCACTTTCCTGCTTCTCAGATTGTGAGACTCGCAGATCCTGTGCCAGCACCCTCTGAAACTACCATAATCATCGCCTGGTCTGAGCAGGAGCCTGTAGGCTGGGGTGACGGGGCTAAAATGCGCTTTGGACTGCGAGGTGCATTATCGAATATCCCCCATTCGTGCGTCTGCTGTCCCCGCATACCGCGATTGCCTATTCTGTAATGAATGCCTTGAGGCATGCGCTTTCATGATAAGGGCGCTTCACTTATCCAGGTTCCGCGCTTTGATGAACCTGTTGACTTGCTCCCGCGTGCTCTTCTCGTTGTACTGCTCTTGGCATTCGTAGAACGAAATCATCTCCTGGATCGAGTCAACCATGGCTTCGATGTCCACCGTGCTCTCCGACAGCCAGACTGAGAATCTCTGGATCTTTGTTCGTGAAGTTGCGGGGCTTTTGTCTCTGCCCGGCGTGCCTCTTGCTTGGGTTGCATATTTCAAAGCTACCTGAGCAGCAATCCCTAGGTTACTGTTTCCATTACTCGACGAAGGTGTAGCTCCTGAGTTGCCGTTTGGCTGGAGGACTAGTACCAGTAGAATGGCCGTCAATGCTAGAATATGCGGCGGATACAGTAATGGCAGATCGGTCATGTAGTGGTCGTTTACTACTGACCATGCTAGAGTGTTTTCTTCCTGGGTGTCAAAGAACTCGTCCTGTAGCGCCAGGAGACTCCGGTAAGGTTGGTGGATAATCATCTGAGAGTTCATCTCTGATATCAGGAAGAACTCGCATTCTCCCAGCTTTGATGTATCGGTATTGAAGTAATCTGCCAACGAGTTAGATAGACCTTAGCTATCGTCCCGGGAATAACATACCAGGCCACAGAGAGCGAGCCTCGCTCACGACCAGCCGGATATGCTGCGGAGATTCCTCCATTTTGCAAGCCAGGTACACCGCCGTCGCTACCAGCAAGTATGGGTTTGTCCGACGGATTTCAATCTTCGTGTAGAATCGCTTGATGTATAGCTGGGCCGTGGCCATGGCTTGTTGTCTCACAGCAAGGCGCTTCCCAAGCCTCTTAACCTCTAAAAACACATATTGTTATCGCCTGGCTCCCAGCATCCGGCAAGAGGTACTCACGTTGGTTGAAGAAGATGCTGAGATGTCTCAGCTGAGGCAGCGGGTACGACTGGACGAGGTTCTTGTCCTCATCCTCCAGTTTCTGCCGAAGCCGGGCGAGTTCTGGTTTGGAGAACTGCCAGTGCTTGCGCTGTGTTGATTCCCAGTAGTTGGCCGCCATATTTCTCCCCTGACGTATGTATGCGTATGCGGATGGGTGATCCCAAGTTCAATGGCCTGCGCACCAGGAAGCAACTTGACGAACAAGAAGAAAGGCCTTATCTGTAGCTTCCCAGCTACTTACACGCGGTTCGGCATTCGCGATGAAGCCGTCATATATGCGCTATAGATATTGAAAGGGTACCTACAAATCGTTATGTCTCGCAGGGCGACCACGCCCAGGGGAAGAGGGGTTCCAGGGAAAACAAGTCGATAAAGGGTAATTGTTTGCGGGGGGTTAGCTATACATGAAGAACTGTGACAATCAACAAAGAGCCGTGTGGTTGATGCGAAGTGCCACTGATTGTAGGTCAAGCCTCTCTTTGTGAGAGTGACATAGAGAGGCGATTAGATTGGAGCCAGCAATCTGAGCGGGAACACAAGGGGAGCTCGGGTGAGATTGAGGCTCCGCAACCCCGGCGATTATTTTCGTCGCTAGAGGTCATTACGGTAAGCTCCAGACCTTGGTTTGCGCTACGTGCACCAACTCTGACGAAACAGCGAAGGGCTATTTCAATGACTTGTACTCCGAACACTGAGATACTTTTACGCTCGCCCGCGACGACCGAGGTTGCTAATCTGTTTTTACTTGGTCTCGCATCTCGATGATAGAGCTACTGTCTGCATACTGTCCACATGGACGGCCATGACTTGGAACAATCTTGCGACCTCTGTCAACATGGAGCTGTTGGAGTCTCAGAACGAGAGGGATGCCCGTGTTGAGGATCTCTGGAGGCATCTCGACCCCAAGGAGACGGGAGAAATTGACCTGAAGGGCCTACAGAGAGGCCTGAAGAAGTTGGACCACCGTCAGTTCCCAGACTGCTCCCTGCGAAACCTCGGCTAAACAAACCATAGCTCTCAAAAATGCAAATCATTTACTGCAGGATGTGATGAAGGCTGTGGATTCCAATGGTGATGGCAAGATTCAATACGAAGGTATGCGATACGCTGGCACTGGAATGCTTCCACATATTGAAGATTGGCTGTGCTAACCCACATGCGACAGAGTTCCGAACCTTCGTAGAGGAAACTGAAAGCCAATTATATTCGTTATTCAAATCGATCGATAAAAATAACGACGGGAAACTCGTCAAGGACGAATTAAAGGCCGCCTTCAAAGTTGCCGGCTTGACTGTACCACCAGCAAAGCTTGATGACTTTTTTGCGGGGGTTGATCGAGACAACTCCGGAGCGATAACGTTCGACGAATGGAGGTAAGCATAACAAAATCTCCTGTGTTGCCATACCTCTACAATGCGGGCGCACGACAATATATATCTTTGTTGAGCTTATCGTGTATACCACGATGTCCACTACTTCTTGTTTTCTTGGATTGCCCGGCTCCTAGTTAGCGCTGGATAGGGTGGACTCTAAAAGTAGCAAGTGGCTATATAGCGGCAGGCTTGGATATGACTGGAATGCGGCAGCTTACACTATGATTCAGGGACTTCCTCTTATTCCTACCGAATGACACACCAGGGCTGAAAGCTGTGCTGTCGTATTATTCTTCTACAGTCACGATAAATGCGGAGGGAGATACAAATTTGAGAGATGAATACATCGACAGTTTAGGTACTGCACCAAGTTTCTTTTCAGTCCTCTTCGGCTCTATATCTAGCATAGCACGATGTCCCGGCCAGCTACGTGAAAGTTCAACACCATCACCAGAGCCACAGCCACCAGCAGATTTGAACTTGGATCATCAACAATCACATTCGAATCTACACTCCAGCACCCACCACGAAGAGCAAGAATCAGGTTATCTTGTGTCACAGCTCTCCATGCCGGGTCACTTCCGACATATCGAGCCAGACTTCACAGATGATATTGACGCTACTCCGCGCTCGAGGAAAAGGAAACGTTCAGGAATGAGACTAACATTTCTTTTGCCTGATCCAGGCTATTTTGCTGCTGGTGGCATTGCAGGTGTTATATCACGTACGGCGACTGCGCCACTCGATCGACTGAAGGTATATCTCATTGCGAACACCGGCAACGTTAAAGATTCGCTCTCGGCTGCGAAGAAGGGAGATGCCGTGAAGGCGGTTAGGCAGGTCGGACGGCCACTCATAGATGCTACGAAAGAGCTCTGGAAGGCCGGAGGAATGAGGAGTCTTTTTGCAGGTATGTCATCCATGTTCGAGGTCAGGTGATGTTGAGGTTAATCAACGCAGGTAATGGGCTCAATGTGGTGAAAGTCATGCCCGAATCCGCCATCAAATTCGGCTCTTATGAAGGTGCCAAACGTGCGCTTGCTTCGTTTGAAGGTCATGGAGATCCGCAGAATATCAACGGAGTTTCGAAATTCATCGCCGGTGGGATGGGTGGCATGGTTTCGCAGTAAGTGATTGTACCCGTTTGTTTCATGGCCTTTGCTAATGTCTATTAGACTTTGTGTGTATCCCTTGGACACATTGAAATTCCGCATGCAGTGCAATGTGGAGGCACACGGCCTTCAAGGTAACAAGCTGATCATCGCCACTGCCAAACAAATGATCCGCGAAGGAGGGATGTTGTCGGCATACCGCGGTCTCACCATGGGTCTCGTCGGAATGTTCCCCTACTCCGCCATAGATCTTGGGACCTTCGAGTTCCTCAAGTCATCGATTATTTCGTACAACGCCAAAAAGATGAACCTCCCCTTGGACCACCCAGATGTCTACCCGGGATCCTTCGCCACTGGTACTATCGGTGCCTTCTCTGGTGCCTTCGGTGCCTCCATCGTTTACCCCGTCAACCTCCTCCGCACTCGTCTTCAAGCTCAGGGTACCGTACTTCACCCCCAGACCTATACTGGTGTCGTCGACTGTGCCAGGAAAACCGTAGGGAAGGAAGGAGTCCGAGGCCTGTTCAAGGGCATTACCCCTAACCTTTTGAAGGTGGTGCCAGCAGTCAGCATCACCTACATGGTTTACGAGAACGCCAAGAAGGTCATGCACCTTCGTTGAGCTTATTATTGGTGGCAGTGCGGTGGTTATCTTTACCCCTGTTATCTGAGCTGTAGTATTATAATTATAATTCGACAGGATTGGAAAAGGGCTTGAAATTTTCTGGGGAAACCTGGCAGCGAGCGCGAAGGGATACCTCTTGCAGTTTATTAGGGCGGGTATGAGGGAGGTTTGAAGGGCAGAGTGGATGTATGTATGTAGCAAAGGGGTGATACAAAGATACCGTTGGGGTAGCATTTAGCGGGGCGTTTGGGCTGGCGGTTGTGGTCTGGCGTTTTAGACAAAGTCTGGATAGTAGCGGCCTACGGGTTTTGCATTTGTGAAGAAATAGAGCCTGGTGTATGGAGATGTGCTTGTGTACTTGTGAATAATACTTGTTTTTGATATGTTTTGTCTGGTGAATCATACCAGGCCCTCGAAGGGCGCATGTCTGTAAACGCCCATAATAATATGCTCGACAATCAGTCAGATCCCCAGGTACTCGATTTAGGTACATGTATTTTAAATAAACTAGATGTCAAATTAAGTAATATCCCACCCAGTATAAAAACCCTGGTTCTCGCTCTCATCCCAAAATTTAAGTACATATGTACTAACAGTTGACTGCTATCCCAGCCCCGATTTTCCCAAGACAAGTCGCTCCTTAGTGTAATGCATATATAGATGAACTCAACAATAAACCCCCTATCCACACTTCAAACAACCGCCTCAGGCGCCGTCCCAAGCGTCCCAAGCGTCCCCCTCTCCTTCTCAATCTTAAGCACCTTCTTCTGCTCCACATCCAATCCCGTCTTTCTAAACCCACCCGGCAGTGCAACCCACGAAATAAGAATAACCGCAAGCAGCGCCAGCGCAAAGGGCTGAAGCACCCACACCCCCTTGGCCTGTGCAATCGCCCCAACCACGAAGGGGAACACGGCCGCCCCCGAACTGCCAAACGCAGCCACAAACCCAATAGCGCTAACGTGCAAGCGCGGCGGCAGCAGCTTCGTCGCAACCATGATAGCAGCGGGAAACAGCGGACCGAGGAAGAATCCCAAAAACGAGGCAAAAACGGCTGAGGCGACGAAACTAGGGATCAGCCAGAAGAGAAGCTGGAGCCCCACGCTAAGGGCCAGATACAGCGCCACAGCGAGCTTCTCCCCAATACGGCCGGTCACAAAACCAAGCACGACACGACCGACGGTGATACCGAGCCAGAAGCCCGTGGCGACCATTCCGGAGGCGAAAGGCTCGCCCTGCCGCATCTGTAGCATGAATGTCACGATCCAGCCTCCCAGAGCGACCTCGGCGCCGACGTAGGCGAGCAGGAAGACGGCGACCAGCCAGGTGATTTTAGATTTCAGGGCTTCGCGGGTGCGGGACTCGGGGGGGCCGGTGGTGGAGACGGGGTGTTTGGCGCGGTAGACGCTGCCGGTTGCGGCGCGGAAGGCGTAGTAGCCGAGTATGATCTCGAGGACTGAGAAGCCGACCATGACATAGTACCAGGTGTACCAGTGTAGACCGCCCTTTGTGACCATGGCGGTGGAAATTAGAGGTCCAATAGCGCCACCGAGTCCGTAGGCGCCGTGCAAGATGCCCATCAGCTCGTTGGCATTTTCCATATTGCCCACCCAGGCGTTCCAGGCTCCGTCTTCGAGGCCATTACCGAGACCGGTCAAGACGAAAAAGACAGGGACGACTGGGAAAGGCGGGTGGACACTGGTGATGACATATGCAATGATCTTGCACATTGGAGCAATAATTGCGATTCCGACCTGGCCAAAGCGCATGTGAATTTTGCTGATCATAAACGCAGAGAGGGTGTAGCCAGCGAAGGGGCTGAGAAACATGCAGGCCACTATGGTGTAGTTGATCTTGTAATATTCCTCAATCTAGCAGCGTTTGTTAGCTCATTTTCCAGATCAGACAGAGGGACAGAGCATATAATCTTACATATGGTAGTAAAGCCTTCAGACAGAGTTAGTATAATATATCTTTTAATCACGTGGAGAAACTCACTCCGAGGGAGGCATCGCTCACGCCCATGACCAGGAAGGCCAGGAGGGTCTGGAGGTAACGGGTGACATTTGTGGGCGAGGAATTCCATCTTTCGTGAGCTGGTACAGCATCTTCTTCCTGATCTTGATCTTGATCTTGTGGTTGCGCTGTTGAAACGGACGTGGCTTCTTGTGTGTTGGCCTTTTTCTCGTCGATGCTGTCAGGCGCTGGCGTGGTTGGAGAGGGGGGCGAGGGGGAAGTGCCAAGCTCTCCCTTTGATGGTGGGGGTTCCATTGACTATTATCTTTACGGAGCGCAACAGCCCTTCACAAGAAAAAATATAGACAAAGATGGGATGAGGATGGAGAAATGAAAGGAAAGGAGACTGATATAATAAAATTCGGACATAGAAACGGGCTTCAAGTGAGAAAGCTTGTGGCTACTGGCTTACTATTTGTGTGATTTGTGTGGTCTAGATGGGAGGGAATAATCATAGCTCCTCTTAGCCTTCGATGGCCGCCGGGGTTCAACCGATCGGACCACAACCGACGGCGACAAATGGAAGGGAGTACTCCGTGCAGGGTAAGCATCCTATAACCATGTGCGATCAATGCGCAGAATGTGGCGGTATGTGGTGAATTGTAATGTATGATACTACTCGTAGAATAGTGTGATACTGGTGCATAGGGGCAAATCGCCATCGCTCCCCGCTTTGTGGTGTTCGTACAGCATGAAGAATTTGTTGCTCCTGCCCTCGACAAACGTGGTCGTCTGTTCCTCCCAAAAAGGTATTTTGCCGACGTCTTCCCATTTCGTCCACGTTTCCGCGTGTCATCAACCGGCCCGTCACTCCGCATAATGGCTTGGTATTCTCGTGTAATCGGCTTCTCCATCACTATTCGTCGCTGTTATTGTGATGAACTGCCGCAGTACTGTAACGACTCAAGTGCATGTCCACACCACTCTATTAAGGCATGTTTTGTTTGAGAGCATCTGTGGCGATCCCGGAGCTGTACACCATCAATGCAAGCTTGTTCGGTTTCTAAACCTTGCTAGTGCCTCTTGGAACCAACAGTGCAAACGCATTGTGGCGCTGTGACTAAAGAGCGAACATTTCGAGCGAACATTAAGCACTTTCACGTCCATGTAGCGTACTGTAGTTCAAACATCTGTTCATTGTTTCAAGATGAGCGGGCCTTCTGGTCCAGCTCATCTGCAAGCCTCAATAGATAGAACTTTCGAGTGTCAGGTGGTAGGCTTTCAAACGTCTTGCTGAGCTTGCCGATATCCTGTCGTCCTTTTTCATACGCCTGTAAGTCTCTATTGCCATATACGTCTTTCCCCGCAGCGTACCCATGTTGTAGGCCCCTAAAGAAGACGTTGACGGAAACACTTACTCCCTCCAATGGCTTCGCCGTGTGTAACCAAAGCGATGGTAGGAACAGTATATCGCCTGGGTTCATATTTGCTTCATGCGGATGGCTTGCAGCCGCCTTCGTACCAGTCAAGTCTCCAAAGGCATCTACGCTGGAGCTAGATGCCCCGGGGGCGAAATCAAAATACTCCACGTCACCCGGAGGGAAGAGCAGGAGTTGTTTTTGCCCTCGGATTTGACAAAGAACGTTAGACATAACATCATAGTGGAGCCACATAGTAACCGGGCCCGAGATTCTCAGAGGTGAGCTGTGTTGGTTCTCCTCAACCACAGCAAGCTCTGGTGGGAGATGGAAATCCCTCGCTATTTCTGGGAAGTCTCGAGATATGTCCGCAGGCAACTCTGATGGCTTTCCAATTGCCAATGATCGTAGATAAAGCTTTTCTCCCTTGTCGATGGATTCAATGAAGTCACCAAAGTCCTTCGTAACATACTGGAAGTTTTTTGATACAAAGTCCATGCGATCCTCGTTGGCTTGGTGGACGGTTACCTGCATAAGTTAGAAAGCTTAAATCCAGGGATAGGAAGTGACTTGCATTCCGATGTTGACCAATGCGGTCAAGAAGATAGGAATTTGTCCAGAGATTGGTACAAGAGCCTATGTCGAGGCCCTCCAGAATTACTGGCTCAGCTGAATTTAAAATAGCTGCGAAATCTGTCCATGATGAAATCTTCTTTCGCGCGATGGCAATAGGCTCTCTCGGCTTCCCATACTCAAGCGATGAAGACCGTAATGAGACCTTGGGTGTTTGGCTCGACTCGGAATCAACAGTATTCAAGAAACTCCAATGCCCAAAACTGCCAGAGGCCTGTTTGTCTGCCACTTGAGTATTACCGCCATCCTCTCCGGCGGGTAAAACGGTGTAACAGCCTTTGTTCCAGAATGTGCCAAACGAGAAACATACAGCTCCTCCACCCATGATCAACAAGCTTCCGCCAGCCGTCGCAATGGAGTGACCGATCAATAAAGGTCTCGTGTCGCATCGTTCTATATTTGTTAGATTTGTCTTGAGTAGTCCTGCTTCGCGTTGAATATCGATAGCCACTATTTCCGCGTGCTCTGGAATCAGGTTGTCAGGCATAATACCACCAACCACCAACAGTTTTCCGTCGTGGTTTGCCCAGCATGCGCCAAATCGGTGTAGATAAGGGCTCTCTATCTCGGCAGCTTTGCCGTGGCAGGCCCATCTTATTGACGGCTCGCATTTCTAAGACTGACGTCAGCTTCTCATAGTTCATTTCGGACATAGTATATTACATTAAGCTCCCAAGACCAGATATCTGTCGAGACTCGTCCGTCGGTTAACATTCCGCCAACAAGTAGGCCGCTGGTCGTCGAAGTGGTGGAGGTAACATCAGAGATCATTAATGCGCCGAATACCTGTGGCTTCTTATCATCTTGGTTGGGAAGACACCTCTTCCAGCCTGTTTGGCGGTTCCAAAGAAAAGCGTCGCTCAATACAGTCTTCGAATCCTGCTTCCCGCCTGTCACAAGCACCGAGCCATCACCCAGGGCAAATGCGGAGTGCCTATACCTGGCTACTGGAATATCATCGACACGTTCCCACGTATGAGATAGTTTCGAGTAGAGCCAGCAGTCTGCGAAAGCTTTGTCTGGCGATGACCGTCCACCCACAAGTAGCGAACCACAATCTCCAATCTCTGTCAGGGTATGGCACATGCGAGTCTCGGGTTTTGCGCGTAGCGTTGGGCCCGGGGAGGAGGATCCGCCTTGCGACTCGTTTGTGAAGATATCAATTGAACCCAGTCGATTGTTCACCCCCATGCCACCAAAATTGCCTTTCAAATCGGGGCAGCCGTTGGCGCCCTTGATAGGCAATGACGCTCCAAACCTCCTTATTCCATCTGACTTTGCCGACTCGGTATATTCCATTTTCCCCTTCCATCTGAGCGTTTGGGGGTCCGGTTTCGCGGAAGAATCGGCTGGGACCGTTGCCGTGTTTTGAGGCTGGGAGGTGAATAGATGCACATTAGATGCCTCGAGAAGCGTGTAGTGGCACCCAAAGAGGGCAAACTCCTCCCACTCATCAAAGGGCTCAACTTCATCTAGGTGGATACGTTCTTCAGATGAAAGAAAGTCCGACGATCCCCAAAGTTCCCACAGATTGCGAGCACGCACATCGGCCCAACCGGCATTTTTGAATCGATTCTCCTGATCTTGCGTAGTTGGATATGCCAATACTGGCCTCAATGGCGTTTGAAGTTTGTCGAAATGTGCTAGCATGGTTTTTCCAAAAGGATAACGTGGGCCACCAGGGAGTAATTGCTCCAGGAGGCAAAATCGAGCTGCAGAGTCAGCATGTTGTCAGTTGTAGATTTCGAGTGGAGGGCTAACAGTATGGGAGCGATCCAATCCATTTGATCAGGGCATCAGAAGTCTCAACGTCCATATATGCAATCGAAACCTCTGCCGTGCAGAAGACGACTGAGTTGGTTAGGTCAAACTCCGAAGAGAAGAACTTCTCGAGCTTTGTGAGATCTCGCAAATCACAGCCAACCTGCAGATACTGGTCGCTTCGCAGTAGGATATCTCCATCTTCGGGATATTCTAGATTCCTCAAGGTACCGTTGAGCTCGCTCGTTTGCTGCACCATGTCTCTCTTCCTGACAATCAAATCCCTGTAGTCGATGTCGATAAATGTAACATCCCGTGATGCTTCCGAGTATCTCGCCCAGGACTGCCACGGAAGAGGGTCACTAATGGTTGTAAGTGCTTGTCCCGTTAAATACCCTCTTAGCTAATAATTCCCACTTACTATCCACAGCCTAGATTGACGACAATCTTCTTCTTCTCCGTCGTCTCCTTTAAAAACTGGCTGACCACGTGATCTATCGCTTTCATGCGCAGCCAATAGCCTCTATTTATGAGGGGTGCTCGCCGTTGAGGCTTTTTTACAAAGTAGCGGAAGAAATGTGGCTCGTTTGGGTAATATAGACGCTCAACGCTGCGCTTGGAGACGATGCTGCTGTTGTTGGTCTGTGATATCTATCAGCGCTTTGTCCACAAAAAATGTGAGCAAGATATAATAAAAAATCCACTACTTACGCCCATAATCGAGTCATCCTGCTTTGATGCCTTGGGCCGAAGCCGTCCACCACCTTTCACGTGGTGAGACTTATATCCAGTAGACATTCCGTCTTTATGATTTACGCCCTTCGTTTGTACGCGGGGTATATAATTTTTGTTACCCCTCGAGGGGCGTTGATGAAAGGGCTAAATAAGGTGTGGACCGTGCGTTGCCAGTCAGCCTTCCGTGCAGATGGAGTTCCTTCTGGACGACGATCAACCCTTGATTCACTACTTATTATGTGCAATATATACAGATAATTTACATATACTATACAAGAGGTTTTATATTTTCATGCTTATTTGACCAAACTTCCATTAGTAGTGTTGTTCCGTTAATCTGGTCCCTGAGAGACCTACAAGACGTTCTACCACGGCTGTAAGCGGTGACGATATGACCTAGCTCGAGGGTGGAGTAAAGGCGGGCCGCTGCACCACATCAGCGACAAGGAAAGAGGCACCAGCCAGCTCTTTGACAGCCACAGGGCACCTCGACCTCGGATTCCACGGGCAACGACTCGGCTCTTTAGGCGTCCAAGACATATTTATTTGCTCAATCCGCGAGCCTCTTCTCCTCCCCAACTACAGGACTCGACTTGATCCGCAGACAAGAGCATTGTTCCCGCGCAGGCACTTGCGCCGCTACCCACGCAGCTCAACCCTTCCGCCCGGAGTAGTGGTGAGATCACCACAGCACGATGGCAATGAATTTCGTTACGTTCAACCAGGACTATAGTCGTCTTGCTATTGGTAGGGCAGGTCCGTCCCCCGCAAGTGCAGGTCGCTGATGCTTTGTCGATAGGTACTTCGAAGGGATTCCGAATCTACCATAGCGACCCCGAGTTCCGACCTGCCTTCAAGAGCGATGAAGATAATGTCTCGATTATTGAGATGATGTTCTCGACTTCCCTTGTCGCCCTTGTTCTCTCCCCGCGGCGCCTGGTGATACGGAATACAAAAGTCAGTGAGCTCAAATCCTCTCCCTTATCCCCCGACATCAAAGCATGGGCTAACCAACCATAACCAGAGATCCTCGACCATCTGTGAACTCACCTTCCCGTCCGCTGTACTCGCAGTACGCCTAAACCGAAAGCGACTCGTCGTAGTACTCGAAGAGGAAATCTACCTCTACGACATCCTTAACATGAACCTCCTCTACACCATCTCGACCTCCCCCAACCCCCACGCCCTCTGCGCCCTCTCCCCCTCCTCCGACAACTGCTTCCTCGCCTACCCCCTCCCCAAAGCGCGCGACGAGCCCGGCGAAAAGCGCCCCCCCCACGCCCCGCCAACCTCCAAATTCGTCCCCCCAATCTCCGGCGAGGTCCTCCTCTTCGATACGCTCACCCTAAAAAACATCAACGTCGTCGAGGCGCACCGCGCGCCCCTCTCGTGCATCGCGCTCAACAACGACGGCACGCGCCTCGCCACCGCCTCCGAGACGGGGACCATCATCCGCGTCTTCGCCGTCCCGAGCGGGGACAAGCTGTACCAGTTCCGCCGCGGCTCGTACCCGTCTACCATCTACAGCATGTCGTTCAACCTCTCCTCCACCCTCCTCTGCGTCTCCTCCACCACAGACACAGTCCACATCTTCCGCCTCACCGCCCCCGGCTCCCCCTCCAGCCGCCCTACCTCCCCGCCTTCCCCAACCGCCATGTCCCGCGGCCGCAGCCACGACAGCGCTACCTCCTCCGGCACCTCGCCGGGGTCGGAGATCCGCACCACGCTCCCGACGCGCAAATCCAGCGGGACGCTGGGGTCGATGTTCCGCCGCACGTCGCAGCTGATGGGCAAGAATGTCGTGGGGGCGATGGGCGGGTATCTGCCCAAGGGGGTGACGGAGATGTGGGAGCCGGCGCGGGACTTTGCGTTTATCAAGATCCCGAAGAGCTCGTTGGGGGAGGGCGGTGGGAATAATGGCGGGCTGATGAGGAGCGTGGTGGCGATGAGTAGTAATTTTCCACAGGTCATGGTGGTTACGAGTGATGGGGGGTTTTATGTATTTAATATTGATATGGAGGAGGGGGGGGAGGGGGTGCTGGTGAAGCAGTATTCGTAAGTTATACCCGGGGTGGGAGTAGAGAGTTTGGGGGGTTTTGGACTAACTTGATTCGCAGGGTTCTTCAGACGGAGGATAAGTTCGAGCAGGGTGTGCTTGATGGCTGATTTTGTGGGAGGGAGTTTGGTGCGGTTGAGACATTTGCTAGATTTGAGAGTTTGGGGGCCAATTCCAAGCGGCAAGGGTATACAGCGCGTTTCCATTGCGCTGTTTGGTACTGGTTGGCTGGCTTGCTGTGAAATGCGATGGTTTATATACGTTGTTCAGTGTTAGGCTGATATGGTTGAGTTAATTATAATATCTCTGCCTGGTAGTTCTGTCTCGTTTCATGTCTCCTCAAGCTTGAGCTAAGTAAGTACTGTCAGTCATTACACATAAGGTAGGTCACATGCAAACAGGCACAGCGAAATTTGCTCTATAAATTTTATGATTCATTATTTGCATGACCTAATGTCAATGATTTTCAACGTCGATCAACAACATGACCGTGACCGCACCAGCTAGCATAGCGCGTCAAACTCCCAAGCAGCAAAGATTAGATTACATTTCCACATCGATCCTCTCCCCCTCTACATCTGCACCTCGACGCGGCCCTCCGAGCCCGGCGCGCCCGACTGCAGCGTAGGCAAGAGGTAGGTGATATCGTCCCAAGGATGTCTGTACAGGCCGGTGCGCAGCCTCTTCTGGTCGAGGTAATGGGCGATGAGGCCGATGGAGCGACCGAGGACGAAGAGGCCGTTGAGGACGCCCATCTTGAGGTAGTCCTCTGCCTCCTCGGCGCTGAAGGCGCCGCAGTTGCGCATCAGGTCCACGAAGCACACGGCGACGGCGCCGTCGACGTTGAGGATCAGGTTGTCCTTCTTGGAGGTCGTGACGCTCTCGACGGCCAGGGCGTAGTCGAGCATCTTGCAGCTGGGGAAGCGCTTCTTGACAAACTCCTTGACGAGCTCGACGCGGAGATCGGGGTTGTTGCGCGACTTGACCTTGTGCCCGATGCCGGGGATGAGCTTGTTCTGCTTCCTCATCGTGTCGACGAAGTCACGTGGGCTGAGACCCTTGTCGTAGGCGCGGGTGAACTCCTCGGCGGCTCCGTCGAGGGCTCCGCCGAAGCGGGATCCGATGGTCAGGAGACCGGAGACGAGGGCCGAGATGAGGTCCTTGCCGGCACGGGTGGTGATGATGGTGTTCATGGCACCAGACACGGCGGGGCCGTGATCGGCGGTCAACATGAGAACCATCTCGAGGAACTTGCTGGCGTAGTCTGGGAGACGACGACGGAACCAGAGGAGGGACATGACACCGCCGATTCCGATATCCTCTCTGAAGACATCTGAGATAGGCATGCCGGCGTACAGAAGCTCTTGGCCACGGTCATCGGAAATGGTGGAGATGAAGGCAGCTGGCTTTCTGATCAGGCCAAGCTCTTGCGCCCACGAGTAATCGAGCGGGATCTTGGGCACGATTGGCTCGGCCTTTGGCTTGATGCTGCCGGCCTTGACGAGGGTCTGGTAGACGGAGCTGAGAAGAGCGGGCATGTCCTCGAAGGTCTCGGGGACGTGGAATCCGGCCTCCTTCATGGCCTTGTTCTTGTTGGCAGCGGTCTCGAGCTGCGAGTTGGCGAACGATCCAGCGTGTCCGAACTGGACCTCGGTCTTGAACATGCTCGCGCACGTTCCGATGGCCCAGGCAACAATTGGCTTGGTGATGGTGCCATCCTGGACGGCCTCGATGACGCGGTACTCCTCGATTCCACCAACCTCACCCAGCAATAAGAGGATCTTGCAGTCTGGGTCGGCCTGGTATCTCAGGAGATGGTCGATAAATGTAGTACCGGGGTATCTGTCACCACCAATGGCAACACCCTCGTAGACACCATCGGTTGTGTTACAGATGATGTTGTTCAGCTCGTTGGACATACCTCCGGACTTGGAGACGTATCCGACGGATCCAGGGCGGTAGAGCTTGGATGCCACGATGTTGTCCATCATGCCACCAGTGTTACCGATCTTGAATGCCCCGGGCTTGATTCCACCAACAGTGGCCGGGCCAATGATGGTGATGCCCTTCTTCGCCGCAACGTGTAGGATCTCGCGTGCGCGCTGTTACAATTAGCTCATGTCGTGTGATTGGGGTTTTTTTGGACAGTGCTTACTCTCTCTGGGACACCCTCGGCGATAATGGCAATAGATCTAATTTGGGGGTACTCCATGAGCTCCATGGTGGACTGGTACACACTGCGCGACGAAGCAAAGTTGACAACGGTATCGACGTCAGAGTGCTTGGCCATCGCCTTGTCTACGCTCTGGTAAACTGGCAGAAGGGTCTCGCTGGTTCCCCAGTACATCTTGCTGACGAACTGTCCACCGAAAGTGTAGATGATGCCCGCAACGGAGGGGGTGGTGCGCTTGCAGATGAAGTCGAAATCGAGCATGCCCTGGACGGCTCTTGGCTGGAGACCGTACACGAAGCATCGCGTCTTGTTGTGGAAGAGTGCGTGCTCAGCACGAGGGCTCAAAGGTCGGCTGGGAGCAGCAAAGCGGCGGATGTTGTCGTTGGCATTGCCAGCACCGCCGGTCGCGGGAGACGCAGAACCAGCTGGGATTGCGGAAGGCATGACGGGTGGTTCGGGGTTCTGGAGAGATTGAGGGTTAGAAGGTGGACAATTGAGGTTGTGGGAGAGAGGCCGAGGAGGGGGGGTTGTGGGAGGAAGAAAGGGTGAGTGGTTCAAGTACTCACAAGAAATGGTTGGGGAAAGGAGCTTCAACAATAAGCTTTCGTGAGCGATTGGTGTGCGACAGGAATTGAGGAATGTAATTGTCGTGGATATGGGGAGGAGGAGGATGAAGATGGAGAAAGGGAGGAGGGTAGAATTGGAAGGATTGCAAGTGAGTTGCAAAAGGAGAGAGGGAGAGAGATGGGTAGGAGGATTGTTTTCGATCGGGGGGGTTGAGGAGGTGCGGTGCCAGAACTTTTTCTTGGGAGAGCTTTTTGGAGACCTGAGACGGGCTGGTGTGGTGTGGTGGTGGTGGTGGTAGTGGTGGCAGCTGTGCGGTGTCTTGGCCCCGGTATGTGGTGGGTGGTGGGCTGTAGGTGGTGGGCGGTGGATGGTTGTTGGGGTTGACAATGTACATACAGGACAGTGTTGTGTACTTTGTGTTGTGTTATGCCGTACCGTAGAGGAAGTTGCGTAGTGAAATGCGTATGTACTGTAATGTACGGTGGGGTGCTGAGGCGTACTGTGGGGGGGTGGTGGTGCCGTGGTTGTGGTGTGTAGAAGGGTGTTGACCCCGTTGACCCTTCGATGATGCACTGTATTGCGCTGTGGTGTGCTGTAGGTTGCAGGGCAAATAATCAGCGATAAGCAGCGATAAGCAGCGATAAGCCGCAAATAAGCAGCTATAAGCAAGTGCAGCAAGCTATAAGCTGCAAAATAAGCACCAGTAATCCCACTGCTCACCCGTACAGTACGGGGGATTAAGTGCGCGGTGTAGAAGTTGTGCTGTATGTACCTTTGGCGGGCCGTATGTGCGTGGGGTACATCCCCGAAGTAGTGCGTGGTAGCGTGCGTGTAGCGTGAGTGGTAGCGCGGTGGACAATAAGGTCGGTGTCCGATGGGCGCGGGTGGGCGATGGTTGGGACGGACCTTGCAGGGGTGAGGACAGCCTTTGGGGTGAATGGGGTGAATTGGCGATCAATTGGGGCGGCATCCCTGTCCCGTTGAGTCCGTTCTTCGCTGTCCCATCCCCTCCTCATCCCTTTCTTCTCCCGCCATTTTGTCACCGTCGCTCCATCCCACCCCCGGGCCATTCCCCATTGGTCGATTTAGCCCTTCGCTTGGGCCTCTGTTGGCTCCGTGTTGACCCCGATGTGCGCTACGGCGATGCACAGCGCCCATTTGTCCCCCCGAACAAGGTCCCCACCTCCCCACCATGCCACTCACCATTCGATAGCTCTCGAGTCGGTGAGGAGTCCCGACAAACTCCTTGGAGGGGACACGACAACACGAAGAAAAAGGAAGCAGACAGAAATAATCTGAATAAACGACGTAGAAAGGAGTAAAAGAAGATGGAATAAAAACTGTACAATTCCAAAGAGAGTGACAGAGAGAGGAGAGAGAGACTTACCGAGCTGAGGGTGCACAAAAATTCAAAATGTACCCCCCCCGTTGTACTCGAACCGCTGTACTGTACTGTACTGTACTGTACTGTACCTTCCACCCACCACCGCGCTGTAGGCTTAGGCTTAGGCTTATGCTTGATCTGTGAACCGCCCGCCAAACCCACACCCATCAACAATTTATTTTGTTCCTCTTCGGTCACCACAACACAACCCACCAGCTTGCACACCTTCCCTCGTCTCCCCCATTCCACTGCTTCTCTTCCTCCTACCTTTTAACTTTTTTCATCCCTCAACTCCTCACGCCCTCTCAATAATCCCCATACCAACTGAATTGTTGTTCTCTCCGCTGCACAAGTACAATTCGTAGTAGCTGTCGCTTGATCGCAAGTTTCCGATTTTTGGTGAGTTACCTCGAGAGCTGTCGAGCTCGTCCCCCCCACCGCCGCGGCCCTCAACGTCGAGGACTCCTGATTCCCCCAAAGCGTCGTGTGACCTGTGTTTTCGGACCGTGGCTATGATTGGGGTGCCACCAGGTCGCAAAGCAAGCTCTTCTGCCCCGGTCGGAAACTGTCGTTGTCGCCATGCCCGTTGCCATGAGACCTTGGGGATCAATCCTCCCGACGACTGTTGAAATGCTCGCGGGTGTGCCAATTGTCGAGCGGTGACAGAGACTGACATCCCGAATAGTCTCCATAACCCACAATGTCTGCCAAAGCGATCCTCGAAGCTGATGGCAAGGCCATTCTCAACTACCACCTCACCCGCGCCGCCGTCATCAAGCCATCCCCTCTCCCGAAATCTACCACACACAACCCTCCCTCGAAGCTCGCGTCGCTCTACTTCCCAGAAGACGCAGAGGTCTCCGCGATCCTCGACCAGGCCGAGGTTTCCTTCCCGTGGCTGTTGCAGCCAGGTGCCAAATTCGTCGCCAAGCCAGATCAGCTCATCAAGCGCCGCGGAAAGAGCGGTCTGCTCGCTCTGAACAAGACATGGCCTGAGGCGAAGGCTTGGATCCAAGAGCGTGCCGGAAAGCCCCAAAAGGTCGAGACCGTTGTCGGTGTCTTAAGGCAGTTCCTGGTTGAGCCATTCGTGCCTCACCCAGATGGAACCGAATATTATATCAACATCAACTCCGTTCGCGAGGTACGTTCAAATTTCCCCGTGGCGATTGATTTGAATTTGGGAGTGCGCATTGCATTCAAGCGGTGAACTTTGTGATAAGTATCATGGAGTTCTGTACCGAGTTGCAAGAACGGGTACTTGGCATGAAAATGTCCGTAAATGGCATAACAATTGCCAAATGCAAATATATGAGTCAAGCGACTGTATATCAACACAAGAGAGAGTTAGAAACGCATTGCACGAAAAAAAAAGTTCGGGGAAGGCCCTTTTAATGAATTTTGGATGGCTATCGGCTCAGTCTTCGGACGAACGGCGGCTAGAGAAGGAGGTGCTCCGCACACCCACCAACCAACAATCACAACACTCTTTTGCCTGCATATTCTCCGCCGTCTTAGGTCATACCTAATTCCCTGGCATCCTAGTGGTTGCTATTCACATGTTATCTTCATTTCGAATTAGTTTATATTATATCATTAAACTCTACTAACGTATTTTAATTGCACAGGGCGATTGGATCCTTTTCACCCACGAGGGTGGTGTTGATGTCGGTGACGTTGATGAGAAGGCTGAGAAGCTTCTCATCCCCGTGGACTTGAAGGAATACCCATCCAACGAGGAGATTGCTTCCTCTCTCTTGTCGAAGGTACCAAAGGGCATCCACAACGTTCTTGTCGACTTCATCACCAGACTCTACGCCGTCTACGTAGACTGCCAATTCACATACCTGGAGATCAACCCATTGGTTGCCATCCCTAATGAGGATGCCACCTCCGCCGATGTGTTCTTCCTGGATCTGGCTGCCAAGCTCGACCAGACTGCTGAGTTCGAGTGCGGTGCCAAATGGGCCGCTGCACGCTCCCCAGCTGCTCTCGGTATGACCGCCGTCAAGGCGGCCGATGGCCGCGTCAACATTGACGCCGGCCCACCAATGGAGTTCCCAGCGCCTTTCGGCCGTGAGCTGACCAAGGAGGAGGCATATATCGCCGAGCTCGACGCGAAAACTGGTGCTTCGCTCAAGCTGACCGTCCTCAACCCCACCGGCAGAGTCTGGACTCTCGTCGCTGGTGGTGGTGCGTCCGTCGTCTACGCCGACGCCATCGCCTCCTCGGGTTTCTCTGACGAGCTCGCCAACTACGGTGAGTACTCTGGAGCGCCCACCGAGTCGCAGACCTACCACTACGCCCGCACCGTCCTGGACCTCATGCTCCGCCCCCTACCCACCGACGAGGGCAAGGTCCTCTTCATTGGTGGTGGTATTGCCAACTTCACCAACGTCGCCTCCACATTCAAGGGTGTCATCAAGGCCATCCGCGAGTATGCACCAACCATCATCGAGCACAAGGTCAAGATCTGGGTCAGACGTGCCGGCCCCAACTACCAGGAGGGACTGAAGAACATCAAGGCTGTCGGCCAGGAGCTGAAGCTCGACATGCACGTCTACGGACCAGACATGCACGTCAGCGGCATCGTGCCTTTGGCGCTTGTGCCGGGCCGCTTCGAGGCCAGCGACGTGAAGGAGTTTGGCACTGCCTAGAGCTCGGGATTTTTCGGGGGGATTGACAGTAATAAATGTACTTGAAAAAATTGTCCCATGAGGACCGTGGGTCCTGCATGTGGCGGATATGTGCCCTGATGGGGCTTGCAATAGATACTTCCTAATGATAAAGACGATGTGAGATCTGTACTGTACGAGTATACTCTGCTTCTTGGAGCAGTTTGGGCTTTTTTTTTGAGATATATATATCACGTGTTGTGCTATGCCGTGCTGTGAAGAATGTGAGGCAATTCTGGGGGGCTTTAAATGACGGTGAGCCTCCTGTCGGTGTCGATCGTTGTAGATCAGCGCCACACCACGACCACTCACGTGCATAGCAGCAATTTCCCGTGAGCCTGGCGTGAGGGTGAGACGCTCCAGCATGGTTAGTTCGGGGACATCCTGGCCTGTCATGCCGCTCATCGTTCATTTCTTCGGTGGTACTGCACTGCAAGACGTGATCGAGTAGAGTAAAGAACTCGAGAACGTGAGATGCTGCTGGTTGATGGAATATTGATGGTGAGGTAGAGCTTCAGCTTCTCGTATTTGGATACTCTCGTATTGAACTATGCGGCCGAGCGTACAGTCAGCCACAAACACGATAGCTTCAATAGTCTGATATGACAGGCGTCAACACCAAGATGACGTTTCGAGCATCGTGCATCGTGAGATTACAGTACTCTATCGATCCGTCGGTTAAAGCCACCGGAGTAGGGGCGCAGCTCTCGTATCCATACCGCCGCCGTTACGGTTTCGGCTTGGCGTCCCAAGACGCTTGATGCCGGTTGGCCCGTACAAGTGAAAGTGTGAAGTTAACCTCGTACTGAAGGTGGTGGGTGGGTGGAAGGTGGTAAGGAAAGTGGGACGGGGAACGATGGGGGAAGGACGACAAGGACCCTGAGATTTGACTAAACTGTCAGGTACGAGGTACATACGCCACAAGGGCGGGCAGGACAGACAGCGGCAGGGCGGCGCAAGGGTCTATTTACTACGTATCTCCCTCCCATATCCCCCCCGCGAATATCGAAACTCGGTCGCACCTTTGTTATTCACGAACTGAAACAACACGCTCATTTTTTATCCCATTCGAGAAGGCTCACTCTTTTTGCCTCTTATCCTGCGATCGCGCCGTCTATTTTATATCGAGGCAGCTTCTGCGATCACATTTTTCATACAACTACTTTTTGGAATTAATACGGATTAGAAAGCGGGACTTTACTTTTTGCGTAGATAAAAGCTATGAAACGCGCCGTGAGTGAACCCTCCGAACCACCCGCGACAGCAGTCAACCCATGCACCTCGAGTATGACAGACAGGTCTGCCTCGAACACCAGCTCGGGGTTTGGGGAAGAAGACATTATGAGATAATGAGCTTGCGCTGACATTCCATTTATCAGGCTCAAATTTCGCTTCTGGCGCTCTGCGCCCAGGTTGCGACTGCTGTCACCCCTCTCATCGTCAAGGGGACCGACTTTGTCAACTCGGTTTCCGGCCAGCGCTTCCAGGTTATCGGAGCTGCGTACCAGCCCGGCGGCGAGGCGGGTTACAAGCCTGAGTCTGGAGAGGATCCGCTCAGCGACGCGGATAAGTGCTTGAGGGATGCTGCTCTGCTCCAGAGAATTGGTTAGGCGCAATGATTCCGTACGGACGGTATGGGACGCAAAGCTAACGGCGAGAAGGTGTTAACACTATTCGTATCTACAACTTGTCTCCGGATATCAACCACGATGAGTGTGCGTCGATCTTTAACATTGCGGGCATCTACATGATGATCGATGTCAACTCCCCCAAGCCGAATGAGGCTTTGAGCAGAGAGGCACCGTCAGTCTCCTTATCCCTCCATAACGGTACTGGTGCCTGATGCTGACTTGTCATAGATGGGAAAGCTACAACCATGATTACCTAGAGAGGACTTTCAAGATCGTCGAGGCTTTCAAGGATTTCCCCAACACTCTGCTGTTCTTCTCCGCAAATGAAGTCATCAACGACGTCCCTACCACCATCACCGTGCCATACATCAGAGTAAGTAGCCCTCCTCCTGATTCTACTAGTCCGATACTGACACCGAGTTAAAGGCTGTTACCCGTGATCTCAAGCAATACATCAAGAACCACGTGGATCGCCCTATCCCAGTCGGCTACTCCGCCGCTGATGTCCGTGAAGTCCTCGTTGACACCTTCAACTACATGCAGTGCAGCTTGACCGGCGACGCCACCGATGACTCCATCACCGACATCTTCGCTCTCAACAGCTACTCCTGGTGCGGCAAGGCCACCTTCAACGAGGCCGGCTACAACAAACTCGTCGACATGTTCAAGTCGAGCAGCGTCCCAGTCTTCATGTCCGAGTACGGCTGCCGCGAGATCCGCCCCCGCGTCTTCGACGAGACCGCCGCGCTCTACAGCTCCAAGATGAACCCCTACTTCAGCGGCGGCGTCGTCTACGAGTACACGCAGGAGAAGAACGACTTCGGCCTCGTGGTGCTGAACTCGGACGGTTCCGCAAAGCTCAAGACCGACTACGACAACTTCGCCAGCCAGCTCGCCAGCCTGAACATCACCGAGCTCCAGAGCACCGCCAACTCGGGCGACGCGACCCCGTTCCCCAAGTGCTCGTCCTCCCTCATCAAGGACAAGGAGTTCCCCAAGGACTTTGCAAAGATCCCGTCCCCACCTGATGATGGACTCGCGGAGCTCATCAAGGCCGGTGTCGCGAGCCCGAAGAACGGGAAGCTCGTTACTATCTCGAACTTGAAGGTTAAGCAGGTCGTCAAGAACAGCGATGACTCCGTCCTCACGGGGCTCGAGGTCAAGCGCCTCACTGACGGCAACGTCCCTACTCAGACCTCTGCGGGATCAATCACTGCCCCTACCGCTACCGGTACCGGCACCGATACCACCGAGGTACCGGCGGAGACCAGCGACAGCGCGGCGGTTGGGATGAAGCAGCTTGGCGGGTTCGGATTCGTGATGAGCTCGCTCTTGACGGCGCTGTATCTTATCTAAGTTTGAAGGCATGGTGGCATGTAGATAGACTGCTTCTTTTGTGTATAGTTTCTCGTTACTTTCTCTTGGCTGGCAGAGTTTGGCTCGTTCTGATACCTTCATAGCTGGCTATTGGACCTTCATATTGTAATTCTGTTTATTTTTTATGATTATGTTTTCTACGTTTCTTTAGCGATCTCGTGGCTATTTAGATAGTGCATATATGTCAAGTCCTCCTGTATTACGGTGCTTGTTCTCACTCAGATATGCGGCAGGTCAAGTGCTGTTGTTTCCGAAATGGTTTATATTTCTGATGACACTGTGTCTGCCACGTTGGGGCTTGAGGCGCTTACATACGAAGAGAACTAAACTGGACCAGCTCCATAGTGATAGCGTGGAGATTACCAACTAACACGCATCCTAGTCAAACCACCTCGTGTCCGTGTCCGCCACGGCCGGCTGGCTGACTGTCGTCTCGTATCAAAACACTGACTCCCATCTTTCATTCATGCCTTCCTCCCCATATGACCCTTACAGAGCGCCTCACCATCTGCCCATCATCCACCCCTTCCACCTTCCACCCATCCCCACCCCCAGTCACCCCATCCAAGACAAATCCCCAGTAGCAAGCACCATCTGCAGTCTCACACCCTCCAGCTCCCTCATCTTCGTCTCGCACTCGGGACACCTACTCTGGTGCGGCTTGATGGCGTTTCGGCGCTGGCAGGTGGGGGAGGGGTGGGTGCAGGGGGGCGGGAGGGGGGCGGTGATGTGGCGGCAGTGGAGGTGGAGGGTGTGTGTTGGTGTGCACATGGTTGTGCTGTTGTGTTGTGCTGTCGTGTCGGTGTAGGCTGTCGTGCTGGTGCCTCGAGGGACGCGTGCGTGTGTGTTGGTATTGCTGATGCCTTGGGGATTGTATGTTTGCTTGGTTGGGGGGACTCGATTTTTTGATATGCTTGGTTTAGTATGGTTGAGAGGACTCGATTTATTGGTATGTGGGAGGCGGAAGGTTGGAAGATGTTATATAAGTAGGCGTCAGAGGTGGTGTGACGAGGGGAATAAAGGCATTGTTTGGTGATGGAAGTCGAGTTCTATAGTATGGAAGGCGGCTAGATAGTTCTGGAAGTTGGTGAGTCTTGGGTGGTTCTTTGTTTGTGAGACTTTGTTTGAGATCAAGGGCCGCTGTCAAAGTCACAGGTGCTCTCGATGAGGACGTTCAGATCAGTTTCTTTCATGGCTTAGAACGGGAGTGGACTTTGTAGCGGTATAAGCTCCTTTCCATCTTCTCCCAAAAACCACCATGAACCACGGCCAAGAGCTCTGAACGTGACATGGACAAACATGCACAGCACGGCACACACAAATATTCCAATAACAAAATGATACTATCCTATTCAATACAAATCAAATCCACCGAGTGTCCAATTTGCCACTGTCGATATACGTATCTGATATAAAACCGTTAAAACAAGCAGCCGCAGCTACTATCCTCTAAATAGCACTCATGATCGTTAAGGCCGTTAAAATTCGCTATAAGTACATCACCGCAAAATCAAAGGAATGTCCCCTCTTTGTCCCTGCATCGCTTAAATCAGCCCTGGCGGCAAGCATAGGTTGTGATCTTCAAACTGATAAGTTAAATTGCTTGGAACATCCGTCGTCTCGGTGTCTATATCACTCATTTGTCAGCATAGCCCTCTAACATGGATGGGATGATATTACCTTCCAAGAGTATCCTTCCTCGAGAAGAATCTGCCACAATACTCGCACTGGTGGCTCTTCTCCTTTAGATGCACCGACTGATGGTGCCGCTGCAAATCCGTCTTACGTCGAAATCTCTTCATGCAATCAGGCAATGCGCAAATAAACGGATGGATTCGATCCGCGTCATGTGTTTCCATGTGAGCTCGATAGTTATAGCTCCGGTTGAACAGTTTGCCACAACCGTCCACCGTGCACTCATAGTTGCCATCCTCGCGTGTCGTCACTATCCGGGGACGCTTTTCTTGGTTTGGGGTTGTGCGAGAGCTTCCATCATTTGTGCTGCTGGATCCCAGCAGTGCACCCTCTACCCCTGAGTCATAGCTTAGACCAGAATCAGCACCAGTAAAGCTTGACCCTGGCACGGAGGAGAGCCAGTCCTCCGAATCCAATAGACCGTCCAAGCCATAGTTACCCACCATTTGACTGCTGCCTGGCTCATTATAGGTGCCGTCAGGTTGGTAGAACTGCTGGCCTGGCAATGGAAATGGGATCTGGTCTGAAGCTGTGGCTAAGTTTGACGGCATAACATCCATTGAATAGGGGTTATAGTTCTGTGATAGTGCATATTCTTGGACCTGCTGGGACGGGTTCAAATCGGTGAAGGCAGACGAAGTTGATTGCTGGGTATAAGGAGACGTGAACGGCGAACCCGCAAACGCATACTCGCTAGCTGGGTTTCCGATCGGTTCATGATCCGATATGGTCATTGATTGCATGCTTGCATTTGCATTATTGTATGACTGTTGGCTAGAAGGCAAATATCCTCGCTCAAAATCATGAAATGACGGACTCGGAGACCGTGTATGAGATGGCCTACTCATGTTGACGGTGGCACTTGCACAGTTCTGATATAGAACCGGTGTGTCAACCGGTCCAGACAGAGGTTGATATCTTGGTGAAAGGCCGCGGAGACGAGACAGCTTGAAGATGAAAATAAAAATGTATGAAAGTATTTTGCATTCACATACAATTGTTTGTACCAAGAAATGTCAATCCGAGAAACGAAAAGGGAATACTCATAGTTATATAACATCTAGCCACAAGCAAGTGGACGCCGGAGAAGCAATAGAAACAATATTAGCCTCTTAATAATAACTTCGTCGACGGTTGTTGGATACTGAATAGGCATGGTCGAAGTTCAGCCCAGGGCCCAACGTGGCTGTCTGCCTAACACTGCCTTGGCCAGCCCCAGTGAATCTCGGCCTCCTTTCTCGGCGACAAGCGCTTCTTTTCACGATAACTGTCCCGGCCAAGCGTATGGGGAGACACATTGGCAAGGCAGTTAACAAGGATGGCACCTCCTGTCCTTTTGGCGCAGGCACCAGTCAGGTATTTGCACATGTCCATCGGGTGTACCCCAAACTATTGACACGTCTTGGGATGCGGCAATTGCGGCAGCGGAGATCCCGCTCAGTTAGGAATGACTCTTCTTTTGGATACATAATTGTACATATTCCAGCACAAAAATGTTTGTATCTTACTGCATTGAGCAAGACTGTCACGGGATCTATCCCGATGCATCCTAGAGAGTCACGCCGGGGGCACAGTATCACTCCACATCCCTGTTTCTCCAGGCCGAAGCTCCGTTTTGCCGACGTTGCGCGGTTCTTTTCCCGCTGCGCGCTATCGCATCGCCCCAATCGCTCTAATCGCCCCCAACTCCGATCGCGTCTGCCTGATATAGAGGGAGGATCATCGTCGAAATATGGCAGAGTTATAGAGCACAGTATGTATTTTGAGATGCTGAAAATAAAATAAGTATAAGCATAATTGCCGTGTTCTTTGTTGGTGGAGTCACAACTATTGAAAGAGTAGAGAGTTTAAGGTGGGTAACGTGAGTGGGCACATACTGCAGGTGCTCAGGCACCACACCTTGGTTCTCTAGGCGCCTCTGGAGCATATCAACCAAACTTCTCGACCAAAAAACGTGACCTCGTTCACGTTCGTGCGCTTCAACCTACCATAATAGCAACACTTCCAGTTGTCTCCAAAAATGAAGTTCAATATAGAGTAACTCTCCTCGTGAGCCTTCTGGGGTTTCTTTGACTAATCATAGCTAGTGACCTTCCAGTTCTCTTCCCATATCCAAGAATCTACCCAGGCAAGCCATCCCTCCTCAGCCCCCAACCCAGACATCCGTTTGTTCTTGTAGTGAGTGTGAGTGAACTTTGGCTAACTTTGACTCAGAGCAATATGCGTATGCTATTATATCCCCCTATTTTTGACTCTGATCTGACACTGACTGACTCCCTCGTGTACAGATACATGTGCGATCTCAAGAGTCAGTTGCCTGCTCTACTGTCATAGGTTCAACTTGACTGACAGTATATGCAACAGGGACCCTCGATGCAGGGGGTCATTGTGTCCTGGAGATGCCCTCGGGGACAGGCAAAACCGTCTCCCTCCTTTCGTTGATCGTGGCATACCAGCAGTACTACCCCGAGCACCGCAAGCTGATATACTGTTCACGTGAGTACTTCAAAATGAACTGAGGTCTAGGCTAACGGCCATAGGTACAATGTCCGAAATCGAGAAGGCTCTGGCCGAGTTGAAAGCTCTCATGAAGTACAGGACTGAGCAGCTTGGTCGTGAGGAGGAATTTAGAGGGCTTGGTCTGACAAGTAGGAAGAACCTCTGCTTGCATCCTTCCGTGAAGCGGGAAAAGAGCGGAGCCATTGTCGATGCTCGCTGCCGGAGCCTCACGGCTGGATTTGTGAAGGACAAGAAGGAGAAGGGCGAGGACGTCGAACTTTGCACATACCACGAGGTACTATGGTCAATACGCACGGTATCTATCAAAGCACCGCTAACGGATTAGAACCTGGACCTACTTGAACCGCATGATTTAATACCAAACGGCGTATGGACGTTAGATGGTATTATGCGGTACGGCGAGGAGCACAAGCAATGCCCATATTTCACATCACGGCGAATGGTATGCTATTGACGTTCAAAGTCGACCTCATGGTACTAATTTCTATAGATGCCATTTTGCAACGTCATTATTTACTCGTACCATTACCTTCTCGACCCAAAGATCGCAGAGCGTGTGTCGAAGGAGCTTTCAAAGGACTGTATAGTGGTCTTTGACGAAGCTCATAACATCGATAACGTCTGTATTGAATCTTTGAGTACAGATATTACCGAGGACTCGTTACGGAAAGCTACGAGGGGAGCACAGAATTTGGAAACTAAGATCTCCGAAATGAAGGACACTGATGCTGAGAAACTTCAGAATGAATATGCCAAACTGGTTGAAGGGCTTCGTGAAGCAGATGAGGCTCGAGAAGAGGATACGTTCATGTCGAATCCAGGTGAGTATTCCATCTAATAGGCATATTGAAAGTATCGTGCTTATTTCTACCAACAGCCTTACCTGACGACTTGCTCAAAGAAGCTGTCCCGGGAAATATCCGTCGAGCTGAACATTTTGTTGCATTTCTGAAGCGTTTTGTGGAATACTTGAAGGTAATGATTTGCCAATACATGAACTATTGCCTCGACGCTAATCCTGGCGCTTCTACAGACACGGATGAGAGTTCGACAAGTCATTTCAGAAACACCCCTATCCTTCTTAGCACATCTCAAGGAGACAACATTCATCGAACGAAAGCCTCTTCGATTTTGCGCGGAGCGTTTGACCTCGCTCGTTCGGACCTTAGAACTGACAAACATTGAAGATTATCAGCCTCTACAAGAAGTTGCCACATTCGCTACACTGGTTGCAACATACGAGAAAGGATTTCTTCTCATACTTGAGCCATATGAGTCAGATACAGCGGAGGTGCCAAATCCTGTTCTGCACTTTACATGTCTCGACGCTGCAATCGCAATTAAGCCGGTTTTTGACAGGTTCAGCTCTGTTATTATTACATCAGGGACACTGTCTCCGCTGGAGATGTATCCTAAGATGCTAAACTTCACAACAGTTGTGCAGGAAACATATCAGATGACACTCGCACGGCGCTCATTCTTGCCAATGATCGTGACCCGTGGCAGTGACCAGGTAGCTATATCTTCTGGTTTTCAAGTTCGCAATGAGCCCAGTGTAGTAAGGAACTACGGGAACTTACTTACCGAATTCTCCAAAATCACGCCCGATGGTATGGTGGTCTTCTTTCCGTCGTACCTCTACATGGAGTCGATCATCAGCATGTGGCAGGGGATGGGAATTTTGGACGAAGTTTGGAAATACAAGCTTATCCTTGTCGAGACGCCCGATGCCCAAGAGACATCTTTGGCGCTCGAGACTTATCGGACAGCTTGTTGTAATGGGCGTGGGGCCATCCTTCTCTGTGTGGCTCGCGGAAAGGTTTCCGAAGGTATCGATTTTGACCATCAATATGGCAGAACGGTGTTATGTATTGGCGTCCCTTTCCAATATACAGAGTCTCGAATTCTCAAGGCAAGACTCGAATTTCTCCGGGAGACATACCGCATCCGAGAGAACGACTTCCTGTCTTTCGATGCAATGCGGCATGCGTCCCAGTGCCTGGGGCGGGTACTGAGAGGTAAAGATGATTACGGAATAATGGTGCTTGCGGATCGTCGGTTTATGAAAAAGAGGGCGCAGCTTCCAAGTTGGATCAACAACGCCGTGATGGATTCGGACACGAATCTCAGTATCGACATGGCTGTGAGCAGTGCCAAGAAGTTCTTAAAGAATATTGCTCAGCCCTTCAAGCAAGAGGACCACGAAGGCATCAGTACTTGGAGCGTTACTGATTTACAGAAGCACCAAGAAAAGGAGGACGAAGAAAAGATACGGGAACTGCAGAATGGTGCAGCATTGGAAGACTCACGGCATGGCAATGACGAAGAGAAGACCCGGGAAGTGCAGAATGGTGCAGCGTTGGAAGACTTACGGCACGGCAATGAACAAGACGTGATCATGGGTGATGAGTACGGCATGGATGATAAGGAGTTTGAGGCTGGCATGATGGAATTGGATGGATAGTAAAAGGCGCAATTGCAATTCTGGTGTTTGGCGAAACAAATGCGAGTCGGGTGGACAGGTTCCCACAGCAGAAATTTGACAGAAGGTAAAACTAGAATGGTTCATACAGCACGGCGTATTAATTCTTTAATTACCCTCGAAGTAGGACCCGAATAGTAATTTTTGGGGTATAAGTGTTACAATATCTACATCTCAAGGCATTGTCTTCGCTTGAGTCCACATGTTCTCCATCTTCGACCTGGTCAATGCCTCCCGTGCTGCTGCATCTGTTTCGCAAACTTTACTTCCCCATTTCCGGAATGCTCTTGACTTTTCCTCACCCTCAAATACCAGTGTGCAGCTGTTCAGGCTCATGTCTTTGAGGGCCCCTTTCTCGTCTTCTCCCTTCAGCCAGTCCACCAGTTCTTCTTGGTGCGTTTCCTTGGCTCTTGTCGGAGAGCTTTCCGTCCAATCAATTCGGTTTAACATCAGTTTTTTATACTGTCTGATGCTGTGTTCTCCACCTTCCACAATGACTAAATTGAATCTCGGGTTCATGATACATATTCCTGTAAGAGCATATTGTTCCGCATTCTTGGCAATCTTGAATCGATGGCTACCGTTTGCCAAGCTGTTGATCTTGAAAACCATGATGCGAATACCTTTAGCGGCATCCTTCTCCTGGTTCAACGCCAATTTTTCGAGTTTTTGCTCCTTGGTAAGTTTTCGGTCCTCGTTGGTGTCTAGATGCTTCGTGTGCCGCTCCGCAATTTCTCTGTTGACCCGCGCCTCGACGGCAGTTGGATCTTTGACAGCTTCTTCACCAAGAACACGCATGAGGTTCCCCTTCTTAACCTTCGGAGGAGGTGCAGGTTCAAGACCCAGTCTGATCTTTGCTTGTTGCTCCTTAAGATCAACCATGCGGCGTTGCCGCCGTAATTTGGCTTGCTCCTTCGCTGTTAGGAACATCGGCTTTGGTGCCGGCACATTTTTCTCCTGCGGAGGTTCAAGGAGAACCGGGTGTTGTATGTAACGTGTTATAATGGAGTCGGGCGTGTCTAGCTTGAGTCTCTTCGGGTCGTCAATGTGGGCATAGTCTTTTCCGTCCACCAACCCTTCATCCCACCACTCGATATCAGGAGGTGCCTCCACAAGATAGTTCTTTTCTGTGTCTAAATCTTCATCGATGCCAATTTTCCGTGATGACTCTGCAATCCTCTTTTTCATCGCCTCCAAGGCAGCCTGTCGTCGGAGCGCATTTGCCTGCTGAATATATTTCCCTTTCTGATTGAAGACGAGCTGTCGTGAATTCCTGTTCTTGAGTGTCGCCGTCTGTCCACCTAGGCTATTATCAAAGTAGGGATTGTTGCGGATATCTTCTGGTGATGGCCCTGACAAATCGAGTTGTTTTTTACCCTTCCCAGGCTGTTTTTCGACAGGTCGTGCGTTGCCTATGCTCGTCGCAAACTTTGGCGCGACAGTCTTCGAAGGCTTCCACTGTCCATGGTCTTCCAGTGCAGGATGTAAGCCAACGTTTAGACCTCCTTTCGCTTTGCTATTCCCAACTGCTGCGGCGACTCTAGCCTTCAAAGAGGCAAGCTTGTCTGATGCTGATTCTGGCTTCTGGACTCGGCTGCCAGAGTCATGTCGCGGGCCCAGTACTGGAGAACCCTTCCCATGGTCCATGATAAAGCCACCTTCCTCTGAAGATGTAAACGACGTTACTTTATGAATATTGCCGTGGGTGATTTCGAGTTGTAGCCAGAAAGTTGAGATTGTGACGTGTTTTGGCAGATCTTGGGGTCGCGGTTGGGGTCAACTAGTCACGTGGATATATTTCTGCCAGAACTATTTGTTCACCGCCTAATGACCGCGTACTTTTTTGGACATTTCAAGTACTTGCGCCGTTAATTTTTTTGATCTCAATGCACGTACCGCCCCAGATGTTCTGTGTCAATTCTGCAGAGTGATAATGAATATCTCGCAACCAGTCTCATCTGCCATTGGCAGTGTAGACTTTGCGTTTCTTTCTCAAGATGAGATTAAACGTCTGTCAGTTAAGGCCATACAAAACCCGACAACCTTCGACACTCTTTTGAATCCAGTTCCAGGTGGATTGTACGACCCAGCTCTTGGGGCCTGGGGTGATATACAGTGAGATATGCTGCTCTATATTGCTTCTTGTTTTTAACTAATTTCCAAATAGATGTTCGACATGTCATCTTGGTGCCCTGTCCTGTCCTGGCCATGTCGGCCATATCACTCTCCCAGTTCCCGTTTACCATCCAACTTTCATGGATCAACTCCTACGGTTACTGCGCGCCAAATGCGCATATTGCCACCATTTTAAAATGTCCCGACAAGATGTGAACCTATACTATTGCAAACTCCGCCTGATCCAAGCCGGTTTGCTCAGTGCCGCTGAAGAATTAGATAACATCGACATTGTCGCAAAGAAAGCGGCAGCTGTGGAGCAAGAAGACGAAAGCAGTGACTCTGGCGACGATAATGGGGTGGAGTCGACCATAAAGCAACGGCTCTCGTTTGTGAAAAAAGCTATCCGGGACGCAAAAGCCTCGCCCTGGGATTGGAGGCTCGAGAAGAATGAAAGTGTTGCCGACGCTCGGCGAGAGGTTATTAAAAATTTCCTCAAGTCCATTACAGTCTCTAAAACATGCGCAAACTGCAAGGCGATATCCTGTGGATTTCGCAAAGATCGCTTCGTCAAAATATTTGAGAAGCCCAAGACTGCGAAGGAGGAAGCTAAGAACGCCCAGCAAAATCTCAAGGCGGTTAATGCCATGCGCATTGTGTCCAAAGATGCTGGATATGCAAAGAAGTCCAACGGCTATTCATCGGATGAAGGCATCGCTGATATAGATCTTTCGTCAAACGACGAGGATGAAGGCGAGGGACACAGTCTCGATGTCGCTGGAGGTCTTGTCTCGAAAGAGCGTTCAACATCAGGAACCACTGCCTTCTCCAAACAAAAGCCAGCCACCACAGTAAATGAACGATATGTCAATCCTATGGAAGTAAGAGCAAGCTTGACACTGCTCTTCGAGAAGGAACAAGAAATATTGTCATTGGTTTATGCTTCTAGATCGCCATCAAAGAAAGCTACCGTTGTCACGTCCGAATTCTTTTTCCTACAAACCCTTCTTGTTCCGCCAAACAAGTATCGACCAGAAGCAAAGACAGGAGCTGGGGAGATTGCCGAGGCTCAACAGAACGCCTTATACAAGCAAATCTTAACCGCAGGCCATATGACTGCTCAAATATCGAAGGAATTGGACAACCCTGCTTTAGCCGACCCCAAATACAGGAGGAGAGACTTTTCGGATCTTCAAGAATCGTGGGTAAAACTTCAGGATAGCGTCAATTCCTTGATAGACCGAGACAGAAACCCGATCCAGGGTGCTGCTGGTAAGAAAAATGAAGATGGTATCAAGCAAAAGCTTGAAAAGAAGGAGGGTTTGTTCCGCAAGAACATGATGGGAAAACGTGTCAACTTCGCTGCCAGAAGTGTCATTTCTCCCGATCCCAACATCGAGACCAACGAAATCGGTGTTCCACCTGTTTTCGCAAGAAAGCTTACGTACCCCGAACCTGTCACGAGCCACAATTTCAAGGAGCTACAGCAAGCCGTAATTAATGGGGCAGACAAGTGGCCTGGTGCAGCTGCCATCGAGAACGAGAATGGGCAAGTAATTAACCTACGAACGAAGACTCAAGATGAACGGCAGAGTTTAGCAAACCAGCTTCTAGCTTCATCTGGTATTGGCGCCAATGGGGCACGGAACAAGAAGGTTCATCGCCATCTCACCAACGGAGATGTCGTTCTTATGAACCGCCAACCCACCCTCCATAAGCCATCCATCATGGGACATCGCGCGAGAGTTCTCCCTGGCGAAAAGACAATTCGTATGCACTACGCTAATTGCAATACCTACAACGCCGATTTTGATGGTGATGAGATGAACATGCATTTTCCGCAAAATGAGGTTGCGCGAGCTGAAGCTCTTCAAATCGCCGACACTGACCACCAGTATCTTGCTGCAACGGCCGGAAAACCGCTACGTGGTCTTATTCAGGACCATATTTCAGTGTCAGTCTGGATGACGAATCGTGATACTTTCTTCGATCGAGCGACATATCAGCAACTGGTTTACAATTGCCTTCGTCCTGAGAGCGGCCACATTACTGGCGAACGTATCGAGACTGTTCCTCCAGCCATTATCAAGCCATTCCCACAGTGGACTGGAAAACAAGTCATTACGACAATTTTGAAGAACATTACGCCGTTAGGATACACTCCCCTCAACCTTATTAGCAAATCCCAGGTTTCTCCTGATCGTTGGGGGCCAAAGTCTGAGGAAGGCCAGGTTTTGTTTCAGGATGGAGAATTGATCACTGGAATTCTCGACAAGTCACAACTAGGTCCTAGTGGTGGTGGCTTAATTCATTCGTTACATGAAGCGCATGGGCCGACAGTTGCAGGGAAAATGCTCAGCATACTAGGGCGACTTCTCACGAAGTTCCTTCACATTCGAGCATTTTCTTGTGGTATGGAAGATCTCCTTTTGACCTCCGAAGGTGAAAAAAATAGGCGGGAAAAGCTTAAGGATGTCCACTTGATCGGATTAGAAGTGGCCGCAAAGTATGTAACCTTGGAGGACCGGAAACCGACAGCCAATGACCCCGAACTACGAAACCGACTCGAAGATGTTTTGAGAGATGACACCAAACAAGAAGGCCTTGATGTGATGATGAACGGCAGCTCCAACAAACTGTCGTCAGAAATTACCAAGGCATGTTTGCCACATGGGTTGCAGAAACAATTTCCGAAGAACCAAATGCAGAATATGACCGTCTCGGGAGCAAAGGGCAGCGCTGTCAATGCCAACCTTATTTCATGCAATCTCGGGCAACAAGTTTTGGAGGGTCGCAGAGTTCCGGTTATGGTCTCCGGGAAGTCATTACCTTGCTTCAAGCCATTCGAAACCAACGTGCGAGCTGGCGGGTATATTGCAAATCGTTTCTTAACAGGCATCAGGCCTCAGGAGTATTACTTTCACGCCATGGCCGGAAGAGAAGGACTTATTGATACGGCTGTCAAAACCTCCAGATCCGGATATCTTCAGCGCTGTCTCATCAAAGGCATGGAGGGATTGAAAGTCGAATACGACACATCTGTTCGCGACTCTGACGGATCTATGGTTCAGTTTTTGTACGGCGAAGATGGACTCGATGTTACCAAAACGAAACATCTGACGGACTTCAAGTTCCTGTTGCAAAACATAGAATCTGTCGTGGCCCAAATGAAACTCGGAGACGACCTCGAGGTTATTGGAGAGCACCAGGAGAAAATCCAGAAGATGATGAAACGCGGCATCAAGACAGCAAAGGCAAATACCGTCGATGTGTCCGACCCCGTCTTGGCTCATTATCACCCAGGCAGACACTTATACTCAACATCGGAGAGTTTCAACCGTACGTTGACCAGCTATATCAAGGAGAATCCAGATGGCCTCATCAAGTCAAAAAGCAACCCAAATGCGTACAGTAAAAAGGAATTAGGACCTATTCTGAACGTAAAGTATCTGAAATCGGTTGTTGAGCCCGGAGAGGCCGTTGGAATTGTCGCTGGTCAATCTATTGGCGAGCCTTCTACTCAGATGACTCTCAACACCTTCCATTTAGCTGGTCATTCGGCAAAGAATGTCACTCTCGGTATCCCACGTCTTCGAGAAATCGTCATGACCGCAAGTAACAATATCTCTACTCCGTCTATGACTCTTCAAATCAACGAGGAGATGACGGAAGAAGCTGGCCAAAAGTTTGCCAAGGGCATAAGTAAACTCTCCTTGGCAGAGGTGCTCGATGAGGCTTCAGTCAGCGAGCGAATCGGCAGAGGAACTTCGCAGTCTCGGGCAAAAATCTACGACATCAACTTGAAGTTCTTCCCCTCGCAAGAATACAAAGACACTTATGCGATAGATGTTGCTGACGTCATTTCCACATTGGAGAAGAAGTTTGTTCCAAAGCTGCAGTCTCTTGCGAGAAAGGCTCTTGGGAAAAAGAAGGGCGAAAAGAAGTTGAAGTCTGCTGCTAATACAGCTGCAGTCCCAGAAATTGGCAAATCCGTTGGTGTTATTGAAGAGGCTAGGCCTGGGGGTGAAAAGGCAGCTCGCGATGAGGACGATGATGATGAGGATGATGACGGCGATGCTACAAATGCCAAGCAAAAGGCCAACCGCGGACAGGCCGTCTCTTATGGTGCCAACGACGACGAGGATGATGCCGTTCAAACCCAAATGCAAAGGGAGGCATCACCCGAAGACGAGGATGACGGAGATGACGAAGGGCTCCAGGGTGGATCGCGCGGATCAAGATTGGGCAACGACGAGGATTACGAGAACGACGAAGAAGAAACAGGCTCCGCCGGCATGGCCCTCTCTGATGACCGCCAATCGAGAGTCATGTCCAAAAACGCCGATGTTTCTCGGTTCCGATGTGATGAGGGTGGCTCGTGGTGTAAGGTCACGCTCGAGTATGATGCCGATTCGCCAAAGGTTCTCATGCTGAATATTCTTGAGAGCGCTCTCCACACGTCATTGATCCAGCAAATTTCCGGGCTTGATACGTGTACCTATGTGGCTGCGAAGGATTCTGCGCCCGCTGTTGTCTATGCCTCTGGAGTTAACCTCAAGGCTATGCAGATGTACAGCGACTACATCAACCCGAACAAGATCTCGACAAACGACATCGCTGCGATGCTAGAACACTACGGTGTTGAAGCTTGCCGAGCAACAATTATTCAGGAACTATCTGGGGTCTTCGGAGGACACGGTATCGCAGTGGACAACCGTCATCTGAATCTCATCGCCGATTTTATGACGAGGGGCGGCGGCTTCAGTCCTTTCAATCGCAATGGCCTGAAGGGCAGCGTCAGTCCGTTCTTGAAGATGAGCTTTGAGACCACTATCGGGTTCCTCAAGGACGCCGTAATGGACGGTGACTGGGATGATCTCAGAAGTCCCAGCGCGAGAATTGTGATTGGGAGAACTGGCAAGGTTGGAACTGGAGCCTTTGATGTTTTGACAAAGGTCCCCGTTGACAGCGACACCGACCATGTGATGTCAGGTTGAGGTAGTACTGGTGCGTCTTGGGCTGCTTAGATCGTTAAATTTTGGCGCGAAGGAGTGGGCAGTCATTATGGGCAGGTTATTGATGGTTTTTGCAAGTGATTGGAAAAGTAGAAGCTATGTATGTAGAAACGAGAAGTAGTTTTGTTCAAACAGTTGATCACGATTTAATTTGCACGATGTGAGTGAGCGCCGTGGATTTGACGACGGGCCTAGATAATCAGGCACAACAACTTAAGAAAGAGAACCCAGGCTACATCCCCTCATTGCTTTCCTTCCTTCACTTTACCCTCTTCAAACCCCGAATTTAGAGATCTACAAACCCAATAAAATAGAAATGACTATGGATGCATTTGATAAATTGCTTCTGTCGGAAATATATTTCTCCGACTGAAAGTTCCAGGCTGAATTTAACTGGTGCGGTGCCATAAACGGCCCGGCGATATTATTTTTTGTCCGAGACAGTCAGAAAGAAGCTCCGAGCTCGCCCCAAAGAGTCATAGGCGGCATCTTCTCCCCCACCATCGTCCCTCCCTCTTCTCTCACTTACACTCCCAGACCGCCAATTCATGAAGTACCAGTCAGTACTGCAGTTAAACCTACCAACGACCGTCAATTGCAGCTCATAGTTGAGGAAGATGACAGCTGCGAAGGCCAATGGAGGGCCAACGAGGATTTCGATCCTTGGCAACGACGATATTATTGTGGATTTCGACATATGGCGCTCGTTCGTCGTAGGGGATTTACTGGAGAATCTTAAATCTTCTACCTATGTCCTCATTACTGACACCAACCTTGGGGGACTCTATGTCGAAACCTTTGAGACAGCATTCCGCGAATCCACCTCGAAACTCGAATCCCCGCCTCGCCTTCTAGTTTACGAGATTCCACCAGGAGAAAGCTCAAAAGGGCGAGCAACCAAGGCGGAAATTGAAGATTGGATGCTATCGCACCAGTGCACAAGAGACACCGTGATCATTGCACTTGGTGGGGGCGTCATTGGCGACATGATAGGATATGTAGCTGCCACTTTCATGCGCGGGGTGCGCTTTGTACAAGTCCCAACTACGCTACTTGCTATGGTCGACTCCTCAATAGGCGGGAAAACAGCAATTGATACCCCGCTGGGGAAGAACCTTATTGGGGCGTTCTGGCAACCACAACGCATTTATATCGACCTGCGCTTCCTTGAAACCCTCCCTATTCGAGAATTCATAAATGGAATGGCAGAGGTTATCAAGACGGCGGCCATATGGGATGAGGCGGAATTTTCAACTCTTGAGAGTAATGCAACCTTGATTATGGAGACTATTCGCTCTCCTTCCAGTGACCCATCGAGCCGCCTTACGCCAATTCGAGATATTTTAAAGAGAATTGTGCTTGGGTCTGCTCGTGTCAAAGCGGAGGTTGTGTCCGCCGATGAAAGGGAGGGTGGTCTGAGGAATCTACTGAATTTTGGTCATTCCATTGGCCACGCGTTCGAGGCCATACTGACACCACAAGTCCTGCATGGCGAAGCAGTGGCCATTGGTATGGTGAAAGAAGCCGAGTTAGCTCGCTACCTAGGTGTCCTGAAACCGGGAGCGGTTGCGAGGCTGGTAAAATGCATCTCAAGCTATGAACTTCCGACATCCCTTGACGACAGCCTTGTTAAGAAACGGACAGCTGGTAAAAAATGCCCTGTCGATGTTTTATTGAACAAGATGGCAGTAGATAAGAAAAACGATGGCAGGAAGAAAAAGATCGTTCTCTTATCGGCTATTGGGAAGACACATGAGCAAAAAGCCAGTGTTGTGGAGGATGAGGCCATCCGGATCATACTCTCAAAATCGATAGTTGTTACCCCTGGAATTCCAAAGTCTCTCAGTGTCGAAGTAACTCCACCGGGATCCAAGAGCGTGTCAAATCGGGCGCTGGTGTTGGCAGCTCTCGGGCTAGGACCGTGTCGCATTCGAAATCTTCTCCACTCTGATGATACCGAAGTCATGCTCACCGCAATAGGCAAACTAGGCGGTGCCACATACTCATGGGAAGATGAAGGCGAGGTGCTTCTGGTGGATGGAAAGGGAGGCGACTTGCGTGCAAGCGCCTCAGAATTGTACTTGGGCAACGCTGGAACTGCGTCGCGCTTCTTGACAACAGTTGCAGCTCTTTGCAAGCCCTCAACAGTGAATTCCACTGTCCTGACAGGGAATTCCCGAATGAAAGTGAGGCCTATTGGCCCCTTGGTCGAATCTCTCCGGGAAAATGGGGTTGATATTAAGTACTTGGAGAAGGAAAAAAGCTTGCCAATCGATATCGCTGCATCAGGAGGCTTTGTCGGCGGGACCATTGAATTGGCCGCAACTGTATCCTCTCAGTACGTCTCATCACTCTTGATGTGTGCACCATATGCAAAGAATCCCGTTACCTTACGCCTTGTTGGTGGTAAGCCGATATCGCAATTCTACATCGACATGACTACGGCAATGATGGCATCTTTTGGCATAACAGTCACAAAATCGGAAACCGAAGAACACACGTACCATATCCCGCAAGGTGTTTATCAAAATCCGGCGGATTACACTATTGAAAGCGATGCCAGTTCAGCCACCTATCCGCTAGCAATTGCAGCCATATCAGGTACAACTTGCACCATACCTAATATTGGCTCGAGCTCTTTACAGGGCGACTCTCGGTTTGCAGTTGATGTTTTGCGCCCGATGGGTTGTGAAGTTAAGCAAACCGCAACTTCGACTACTGTCACCGGCCCTCCTCCTGGCGGGCTGAAGGGGTTGGAAGATATTGACATGGAGCCAATGACAGATGCATTCCTAACTGCGTCTGTTCTTGCTGCTGTGGCCAAAGGAACAACAAAGATCCGAGGAATTGCCAATCAACGAGTCAAAGAGTGCAACCGCATCAAGGCCATGAAGGATGAGCTTAAGAAGTTCGGGGTAGAGTGCCGCGAGACAGAAGACGGTATTGAAGTTGACGGGAAGCCTATCAAGTCTTTGTTGAATCCTGAAGAGGGCGTCTTCTGCTACGATGACCATCGTGTAGCAATGAGCTTCAGCGTTTTAGCCACGGCTGTTCCGGAACCGACTCTAATCCTCGAAAGGGAATGCACAGCAAAAACTTGGCCAGGATGGTGGGATGTTATGTCCTTATTCTTCCAGGTGCAACTGTCAGGTCAGGAAGTTGATGAAGATCGTCTGCACCAAGAAACCAAACCCGTGTCGTCAGATCGGTCTATCTTTATCGTCGGCATGAGGGGTGCAGGTAAGACAACTGCAGGTGGCTGGGCTTCTGCCAAATTGGGTCGGCCTCTCCTAGATCTCGATCAACTCCTGGAACAAACGATCGGAATGACAATACCGGAACTAATTAAGTCCCGAGGCTGGCAAGAATTCCGTGATGAGGAATTGGCGCTTCTGAAACGTGTCATGGCGGAGAAGCCCAACGGATACGTATTCGCATGTGGAGGTGGAGTGGTAGAGATTCCAGAGGCTCGTGACCTACTTACAAATTACCACAAAAGTGGTGGGATTGTTCTTTTGGTCCATCGCGACACCGAGGACGTCATGAGCTACCTTAAAATCGACAAATCTCGCCCAGCCTACGTCGAAGACATGATGGGCGTCTATGTTCGCCGAAAGCCTTGGTTCCAATCATGTTCCAACTTCCAGTACCATAGCCAAATCACCGATAATGGGGCACTCACCCTCGCAAGGGACAACTTTTTACGTTTCCTGTCCATAACAACAGGCGAAAGCAGTCACTTTGACGAGATCAAGGCTAAGAAGCACTCCTTCTTCGTGTCCCTCACTATGCCAGATGCGTCGAAGATGCTGGACGTGCTACCAGAGGTTGTTGTTGGATCTGATGCAGTGGAACTTCGAGTCGACTTACTTGTTGATCCGGCTTCTAAGGACGGAATCCCAACGCTTGACTTCGTCTATGAACAGGTGTCTATTCTCAGATCGGCCATTTCACTGCCTCTCATCTTCACCATTCGAACTGTTGGACAAGGAGGTCGCTTCCCCAACGATGCACACTCTCAAGCTTTGGCACTCTACAAGGCTGCCATCCGAATGGCGATTGAATATATCGACGTGGAAATCCAGTTCCCAACAGAGCTACTTCAAACGGTTTGCTCCAACAAGGGGCTGTCCAGGATCATTGCTTCGCACCACGATCCCCAAGGTGCCTTGTCGTGGAAAAATGCCGGCTGGGCTCAGTACTACAACAGAGCTCTTGAGTACGGAGATATTGTCAAGCTTGTCGGCGTGGCTAAGTCCATGGATGATAATTTTGCGCTGGCAAAATTCAAGAACGACATGACCCATGAGACGCCGCTCATCGCAATCAACATGGGTGCCAAGGGAAAACTAAGCCGCGTGTTGAATGGCTTCATGACTCCAGTTTCGCATCCTGCGCTCCCCTTCAAGGCTGCGCCTGGTCAGTTATCCGCAACGGAGATCCGCAGTGGTCTGTCTCTGCTTGGAGAGCTCGAACCGCACGACTACTATCTCTTTGGCAAGCCAATCTCGGCCTCTCGCTCTCCTGCCCTGCACAACAAGTTGTTCAAGAAAAATGGTCTGTCGGATGTCTATAGCGCATTCGAGACAGACGTTGCTCAGGACATTGAACAGCTACTCAAGTCAGAGTCGTTTGGCGGAGCAAGCGTGACGATCCCGTTGAAGCTGGACGTCATTCCACTCTTGGACAACCTTTCTCAGGCAGCCAAGACCATCGGGGCAGTCAACACCATCGTCAAGGTCCGTTCGCCGACGAATTCCACCAGCCTCTTTGGCGACAACACGGACTGGATCGGGATCAAGAAGACGTTGGCAGCCGCTGGGGCCCAACCTGGCCCCGGTCTGATCATTGGTTCTGGAGGCACCGCAAGAGCCGCGATCTTTTCATTGCAGTCCACGGGCTATAGCCCGGTCTACATTGTCGCACGATCCGCATCCAAGGTCGACGAGCTAGTCGAGTCCTTCCCAGGGCTCATCCATATCCGCAACCCTGAGGAAGCCCAGGCTCTTAAAAGCCTACCAACCGTCGCCATTGGAACTATCCCATCATCGAAGCCCATCGATGCCGGGATCAGGGAAATTCTAGTCTCCATCTTCCACCACAAGGAGGCTGGTGATTCTCAGAAGGTTCTCCTCGAGATGGCTTACACCGCCTCGAGCACAACGGCGCTGATGAACATGGCGACTGATGCGGGTTGGAAGGCTGTTGAGGGGATTGAGGCCCTGATCTGGCAGGGTATCGAGCAGTTCCGTATTTGGACTGGTATTTTACCCGAGTATAAGGATGCGCGGGCCGCTGTCGTTGGGGAGTGATGCGCGTTGGATATGTCGCAGGAGGTGTGGCTTTCATGTCTGACCGCCGCCCGGAGTAGTTGGTAAAGGGCGTACAGGGATGGATATTGGGGAAAAAATTATGTGTTTACGTTATCCAGAAGGGATTTGATTGTTGGTAGAGGATACTCTAGATTCACTTAGTTGTAGCTAAAATCTGACATTACTTTAACCCATCTCGAGGATTTTGGAAGACCAGTACAACAGTAATCAGTGCACAACTTCACGTCAGTCTTACCTTCCCTCCGTAATCATACCAACCCCCGTCTGATCATTTGGGAAGCAAGGCACTTGTTCAGTCTCCCCTGCATTGTTTAATTTACACTCTGCATCAGACAAGGGTCAAGCAAGGTATTGTAGCTCGTAGTAACAGTAATTATTCTTGGTTTGTATTTGATATCTATTTTAAGTCATCATCCGACTGCATTGTTATACAGCAAAGAGTACAAGCGCCATCCCATCTCTTAATACATGTTATTCGTTCAAATTCCCCAGGTGTCTTTTTCTCCACCTATCCGTATTCTATTGATGCTGCCGACCGAAAGGAGAATTCATAAAAGTAAAACAGCACGCCTTCTATCGCCAATTGGTACATGTCGCATTCAGCACCCGCCAATTGCGATGAAAAAGTTTTTGATGACTCTTCTATGACCAATTTACCAACCCAAACTCCAAATGAACCCGAAACCTGAAACAATTCGCTATGCTGCCATTATGAACGCTTAAAAAAAACATGTAACATGTACAGTAGAAGTATTAGAGTAGTCTTGATATGAAAAGCATTATCCGTGTGTCGTCGCTGACGTCATGACGTCATGATCGGCACCGGTGTTACCGAAACCCCGTTATTTTCGCCCATGACGTCCACAATGCGACGGCCTGATGTCACTGAAACATTGGATTGGATCATCAAACACGTCGTCTGGTCTTGCCAGGGAAGTCGATCTCGGGGTGTACAACGCGCATATGGCGTGTGAGAGCATCGTTGCGACTGAAGGTCTTTTCCTCGGTACAGAATTGGCAGTGTACCTTTTGCTTGCGCGCGTTGTGAATAGTGTCTTCGTGTCGCGTGAGATCGTAAGGGCGCGAGAAGATGGCGTTGCACGGCTTGCCCGTTGACGGGTTAATCCGCTCGCATTTGTGAGGGCCTGCTTGGGAATTGCGGAGAAGCGCCGCTGATGTCATGCCGCTGCCACCATCGCTGCTGGCACGGCGAGCGCTAGTGGTAACCCCGCTAATCAGTGGGGCCGATTGGCGATGTCCCTCACGCTTGTGCTTCTGGAGCTTTGCTGGTGTCTCAAATCGGAGTGTGCACCCGTGGTACGTGCAAGTGTACGTCCCACTGTCGGCATTCACTCTTGCAGGCTTTTTGAGCTCTGACGCATCTGTTGCATATTCGCCGTTGCTCGACTCCACAGACGGCAGGGCGACCGGCATCTGAGATGATCGATCCGCCAGGTTCTGCGCCTGTTGTCGCTGCTGCAAAACAAATTGGTACTGTTGTTGCGGCATGTGTGTCGCGCCAGGTACTGATGGCGGGGCGAAGGCAAAGCTGCGGTTGCGAGGAGTCGCTGCGGACGAGTTCGAGTATGCCGAGGAACTTGGGCGACGGCTAGTTTGCATGCTTGCAAAGCTTTGCTGTGAAGAGGTGTCGTCGAGATCCTGCGATTCCTGAGAGATTGGCTTTGGGAATCGGTATTGCTGAGTCTGAGGGAACAGCGGCATTGCCGCATCTTCTTCAGTCCCATGGTAGTCGAGTACTGCATCCTTTGGCGAAATAGTCTTTGGCGTAGAATGCTCAGGAGATGACCTCCTAATTTGCTCTTCCAAAACCCGTGCATCGTTCTCTGCCTTCTGTTGCTCGCGCATGTGTGCTGCGGTGCCCAGACGAACCTGCTGTGACGTGTGCTGCGAATTGAATCCTCGGTGCGGTAAAGGTGCAAGAGGGGAGCCTTGTCTGAATGGAGACCGTCTGCGAGACTGGTTTCCGAGTGGCTGCTGAGTAGAGACACTCAAGTGTTGGCTGTTTGCGGCTTGCAATCTCTGAGAAAACACGTCCGAGTTCTGGGAAGGCGAGAGCATCGTCGACTCTTGCGACGGGGCGGCTGACGTGAATGTGAAGTTCGGGCTGTACAGCTCGTCGTTGTAAGCATCCGACATCGTCCTGTCGAGCTTTGGGATGGTATTCGAGTTGTGGTAGTCTGAGTTGGGGTAAAGCTGTGAGTTGCTGCCCATCCAACGATCCTGGAAGGAAGAAATCTCACTAGCTTTGCGATTTGGTTCCTCGAAACCATTGCCAATTGGCGTCGCTGGGGAGCCCTGGGTGCTCGCAACGGATGGGCGGCCCGAGTGTCCATAGTCTGGAATGGACATGGTCTCGTCGTCCTTCATCATCGCGTGCTTGTCCATTGGCATCATGGAGTTGTAGTTTGCAGGAGTGTTGTAAGGGTGGAAGTTGTAATTCTGCTGGAAGACGGCAGGCAAGTACTGGTCTTGGGACTGCGATGGTGTCTTGGAGAAGTTGTAATAAGTCGTCTGGTCAGCAACGGGTAGGCCGTCATAATACGTCTCCCCACCAGCTGAGTCTGGTGGGAGAACAACCTGTGGGTGAGACGTGTTGTGGTTGTACGGGGATGCCGGCCCAGCAGAGCCCAGGGAAGACTGCGACGACTCGCGCTGGTGGCTGCGAGCTGAGGTCGGCGTCAGCTTTCCGTTTGCGAAGTGCCAGCTGCTTGAGATGCCGGATTGTTCAGACTGCATCAGTTGATCTTCCTGGCTTTGCCAAATATCGTCGCTGCCGAAGCCCTCGGACTCTGAAGCGGCGTAGTCGAAGGATGGACTGTCACTCCCGAGCTGTCCGAAGAATTGGTTCTGGGAGGGCGATGGATAGTCAAGTAGCTGATCGAAGGGAGACAGGTTTGGTGAAGAGGTGTAGCTGAGGTGATCGACGAGCGCGGAGGTGGTGGCGATAGTGGATGATGATAGCTGGCGTCTCGGGTATGATTGTGATATGGAAGGTGCTAAGAGCATAACTTTCTTAATGATGGATCTTTTTTGCCTTTTGAGTTGAGGGGCGAGACCCTTTATATATGGGTGGCAAAAAGAG
>LMYD01003120.1:0-55866 GCA_001630595.1 Pseudogymnoascus sp. BL308 | reverse complement strand
GTGTGTTGTAATAGTCATGTGACGTCACGTGATCACCGTACGGAACATCGGTAAATCCCAGGGGTAGATTACATAGTCAGTAATACATCAATTTCTTACTCAATAGTAGGGGATGATGAACGGTGAGCGATGTGATGGGCGGATGAGCGGAGTCCCGTGCTTGGGATGGACTAGGGGGTCGAGACGGCGAGTAGATGGGGATGGGGGGGGGGCCTTTGTGGTGTCGGCGGCTTCGGTATTCCGTGGGGGCCAGAAAGGGGGCGGGTGCTATGCTGGCCGAGGGGGAATGTCTTGCCTGCTGCATTGGTGCTGCATTGGAAACGGGAGAGGGTCTTACATGCAAGACCACAGGGTTACGGATACACTCTTCACACCGGCATCTCCCACTACAACTGTGAGTTTACGAATGGCCCAGATGACAAAACAGAGTAGAGGAGAGTCCCGTCCGAGAACAGCACCCGGCAGTAGCGGCGGCCAGCCACCAGCCATCGTGAACGGACCTCTACGGTATGTATCGCAGCAGCGAGAGGAATAGAGTAGTCTATGTCTAGAGTATCGTACTACATCGTACCATCGCACCATCGCACCATCGCACACAGCACTGGACTACTGGACCACCGCCTTTCCTCCAAGCGCCTTAACCGCACCGAAATGGACTGGTGCCCTCACCTCGCAATCTCGGTAATTCTGGCGGTGGCGGGCTGGACTGGGTGTGGGAGAGTGAGAGGCGTGCGTGGGGGAGGACAGGATGGGGGGCGTGCTGTGGGCTAGTAATTGGTTATTCGGCGGCGTTTAGTACTACGAAAATAGGAGCTGGAGAGGGAGCGTGATGGGGGGTTGTAATGAGGGATTCTTCGGCGGCTGGTGTGTTTGCGTGGTTCATTGGTCTTGGGGGTCTTGTTGTTATTCTTGTATTATCCCTCGGCGATACCGCGATATACCTCTGGCTGGCTCACAATCCCTCTCCTCTGCCCCCCCCCGTGGCTGGCTGGGAACATGGCCGTATCGCATCGTCCGTACTGTTGTGTTGTATGGTGTGTACATGGGTACAACAGTAGTGCCAGTACTCCCACACACCCACCAGCGATTGGCGCCTGCACGTTCCTATCTGTCCCTGACGCTTTCCCCAATCCGTCACTAGCTGTTCCGCTGTTCCTGAGCACACCCCCCCTCCCAACCCCTCCACCGACCGGCGTGGTCCAATCAGCGGCAACGGCGGGAAAAACGGTCGTAGTGCTGTGGTTTCCTGATGCGGACTCGGGCCGTACGCCAGAGACAGGTATGGACTCTGAGGCGGCGCCAAGGGGAGTTAGATGCACGCTGGTGCATTGAATGGAAGGTCGCAAGATACGGAGGGTGGGACGGCTGGCCAATCCTCGCGCTGATATCCCTTTTTTTCTGAGTGCGTTGCCCTTATTCCTTATTGCCCCCCTACTATTTTTCTACAGGTGTGTGTACTCACTACCCCTTCTCTCCCCCACTTCCCCGTGATGTCCATACACACACTGGCTGCACTGCATTGCATGTACATGCTGTACTATGGTCTAGTACTTACTTTTTTGTGTGTACCGTTCATGTACGTACTAGATTGTTTTGTCTCGAATTGGCTATTCCTACGATGCTACGATGCTACGATGCTACTCTGCTCTACAAATACTACTCTAGGCGCACTCTATGTACTCTATTTATCCTCAAAATAGTAAAGATGTCCACTCAGTTCCTTCACATGCCTGTCATAGTGCCCGCCTTTGTTCATCTCTGTCAACAAGGAAATTGCAATCCCTCGTAGCTTCATCGCTTCAACGGCCTTATTCGACTACTCGGGCGACTAAACCCTCTTGCCGAGACCCCTCTCCCCCCCAATCCCCCCAATCCCCCAGCCCGCCAGCCACTCTCCATCTCTCCCCCAGACACATTGATGTCCCATTCAATATCAGACTACTATCACACCTAAACTACCGCCAAGTCGTCGGCGTTGGTCCATCTGTACATCTCCATCTGTCTAAATGTCTGATTGACCTTGTTCCTAATCGAAAACGGATCATGGCGCCCGAGACGACAGGGTTCAGCGTCCTAGAATCGACACAGACACCCTCGCCGCCATCGCGATTGCCGACACCTCCTCCTCCTCCTCCTGCACCACCACCACGCGCCATGGCCCGCCCCTCGCCCTCGCTCCCCCATTCTGATACTCCTTCTGCCTCATCCCCATCTGATGTCTCCTCCTCCTCCCCTCCCTCACCGCCCGTGCAGCAGCAACCAGGCCCTGATCGTCAATCTGCCGAGACAGTGAGGCCTCGCGCTTCGTCCCTTGTTTCAACAACCTCGTCCATCAAGAGAAAACCGTTACCGTTGTCGGCGCTGCCTCTAGCTGCGAGATATTCGGTCGAATCCAGCGCCAGCACTTACGACTCGCCGTCTGCCAGATTCTCGAGGCGTCCGTCGATAGACAGTCCCACGCTCTACGACCCTTCGGCACATCGATTTCCTGACCTCGTCGAGGAGGCGGACCAGGGACAAAGACTCTCAACGTACGTTCTCGTATCCCTCTTGGTCACCAAGCATGCCGCCGCTACCCTCCCTCCCTACCAGCCCTCCACATTGTTTCCCCTTCGGGTTAAAGATACTGACCGGGTATATTACAGACTCGACATCCCGCAGGAACAATTCAGACCGCTGTCACCAGTCATCGAAGCCTCAATTCCTCTGACGGATCTGACTGCCACACCAAATATACCCACCCCTGCCACACACACCCACTCAATAAGTGGCACCCCTCCGACCTCGTCAGTCCGCCATGCAAGATTGAGGCGTGACTCGGCCCTCAGCACTACCTCGAGTTATTATACATACGAGGATTCTAGTCCACACAACCGCTCCCGCTCAGGAACAATGTCCCTTTTCGCGGCGAAACCACAACCACCTAACCTCAGCCTGCCCGACAACGATGCCCGCGGCGCCGCCTACGACGCAAGCAGTCTCAAGAGTCCCTCCGATAAACAACTCCCCAAGTCGCCTGGAGCGTCTAAACTTGGGTCCTTCTTCGGGTGGGGTGGAAACACCTCGCCGGCGTCATCGACTACTACTTTCTCAGAGGATAAGAACTTCTCGCCCATACCGTCGCCGACGTCCCCGGCGAAGCAATTCTCAAAGTCAATCACCAGCCGCGCTATACCGATTGGCATAGACGTCCCCAAAGCTAATTCGGCGGACGAGAGCTTCTTTGACGAGGAATTCGCACCGTCTAGTGTAGGGAGCGAGTCTCACGTCGGAGAGATGGAGGAGGAACTCAAAACTATCAGTGCCGAGCTGGCCACATCTATAAGGAGGGAGATGGAGCTTGAGGACCTTGTCGAACGATTACAATCGGAAGTTGACAACCCTCGAGGACCTAATAAGAGAACAAGCGATTACTTCTCCGACTCGGGGACGAGCTCGGTCAAGTATGGCGGCGATACAGATTCAAGAACGGAGGAGATCGAGCGCATGCAGCGGAAGACGGACCGTGAGAAGGCCCAGATTCGCCTGGATTGCCAAGAAAAGGTCCAAGAGGAGAGGACGCGACGATCAGGTCTCGAGAAGAAGATTCGCCGGTTAGAAGAGAAGGTGTCACACGTCGACCTCGCGTCGATGAACTCCCTCGATAGTGGCGGCCGATTAAGAGACTTGGAAGCGACGTGCGAAGACCTAAGGCGGCGACTTAATGATGAGCGGAAAGTCAAGGAGAACTTTGAAGATCTTCTGACAGCACTCAGAGGCGAGCTGCATACGTCACATAATGAGCGTGACAACCTTAGAGATGAAGTTGTTCCGCAACTACGAGCTCGGGTTGAAGGGCTTGAGGCGCAGGCCGCTGAACATGAGAAGCTAGCATACGAACACACGAAGGTGCAGCAGCAGATGCAGTTGACCAGAGGCGACAGCGTGCGCAAGTTGCAGACTGATATACAATCACATATGGACAGCATCGGTGAAGATGGTCCACAACCTATGTCCGGCCTGAAGAGGTCCACTTCCGTGAGGAACTCCACTACCACTACACCCCTAATGCGGTCACGGCCTACTTCAATGTCCCTAGCCAAAGGCGTAGAGTCCCGAGACATGCTCCTCGAGCGCGTCAAGGACGTCGAAGCCCAACGCGACGCCCTCCACCGCGCCCTCAAGAGCCTCCTAGAGCGCCAAGAGCACCAAACCAAAGAAAACGACAAACGCCTCCGCCAGCTCGAGATCGAGCGCGACAACGCCCTCAAGAGCGCCCCCAAGCGCGCCGGCTACGGTAAGGACGTCTCCAGTCTGAGGGATGAAATCAACACCCTCCGCCGCCGCGCCGACGAAGCAATCGAGCAGAAGTGGCAGTGCGAAAAGGGCCTCAGCGGCCTCAAAATGGACCTCGACCGCGCCGAGCAGGAAATCGGATCCCTCCGCAACCTCCTCCTCGACAACGGCGTCGCCGTCCCCGAGAACATCCCGGGGTCCCGCAGCAGCGCCAACTCCTCGTCGCTGGAGCAGGCGTACGCAGAGCTGAAGAAGACGTACGCCGCGTCGCTCGATCGCGTGAGGGCGCTGGAATCCCAGGTCCCCCGCGACGGCACCACGGACGAGGCTTTCAGATCCCTCCAGTCCTCCCTCAGCACCGCCATCGCTGACCGCGACGACACGGCGTTCTCCCTCCGCACTAGCACCGAGCTTGCACAGCTCGACACGGAGTCCGACCTCGCGTCCCAGCTCCAGAATGCTGCGGAGCACATCGAGGGACTAGCGGGCCAGGTGCGCGCGCAGCTGTCTGCCAACTCAACACTCCGCGCGCGTTTGGCTGAGACCATCAAGCGCGGGGAGGTGGAGCAGAATGCTAATGTCGCGAGGATTATGGGGATGCAGGGCAAACTCCGCACGCTGGAGGAGTCCCTCATGACTGCGCAGCAGGCCTCTGAGGAGCGCACTGCGAAGCACGAGGAGGAGATCCGCGACCTGAAGGAGTCCCGCAACAGCCAGCTCATCCGCGTCAAAGACTCCCTCCGCTCCCCGCGCCTCTTTGCGCCGAAGTCCCCCATGAGCCCCCTCTTTGCCGGTGTGAAGAGCCCTCGCTTGGACGTCACGTCTGGCGGCAAAGCCATGAACGTCGGCGAGGAGTCGAGGGTAGGCATGCTGAAGAGCCGCGTCGAAGAGCTTGAGCGCGCGCTCGGAGAGGCGGATCGGGAGATGGAGGAGGTGGTGGGCCGCATGAACGTCGCGCAGATTGAGGTTATGGAGCTGCAGAACGAGCGCGAGGAGGCGGTGAGGGCGACAAGGATGCTGGAGAAGAAGGTGGAGGAGGAGAGGCTGAGGGGGTTTGAGGGACGGTTTAGGTCGTTCCAGACCTAGACTTGGTCGCGCCACTACCACCCGCCGACTTGAGGAGTGATTTGGTTTTTTGGGGGGAACGATTTTTTTCTTCTCCATCTGCGCTTTAGCGACTGCATTTTTTTTGGCCCTTGAGGGCTGTTGCATTATTTATTGTTTGGGCGTTTTGGATGGCTGGTATGCTGTCTATTATATGTTTTGTTGATATATGGGAATATGGCTCTCTTTGAGTCCCCACTGACCCCGATTGGATCGGGTGGGGGGGATTGTTAATTCTTGAACCTTATATATAGTATATATTGTGCCGATGATGGCAGTATGGAGGGAGGGATGTATTAGTTGGATGGGGTTTTATATATCTTGGATATATGGGTTAGAGGGTATACTATTGTAGATAAATGGGGCGGGGAGAAGAATATATGATGTGTATTTTTGATTCTAGAGGTTCTGTGTTGCTCTGACGATTTGTTCTCTTGGTCTTTTTGTCTATAAGACGGATATGGGTTATCTTTCGTGATATGTTTGAACCCCTTCCGTGGGAGCAGGCTAGATTGCGAATGTTCTAATTGGCTTCGCCAGCTAGAGTTAGTTGTCTTACAAAGTCATCATGTTTACTTAGACAGCCTAGTACCTCATAATGCGGGCTATTTCACAGCCGGTACTCAGCCACCCTCAGCCGCCTGGAGACATGCCGTAACCCAACATTGTATAAAGCAACAACATTGACCCTCGTAGCCTTCATGGCTGCTAAATTTCTATTACGCTACCTATAGACTGTAGGACCTTTACCTCTCATTAGATTTACCTACTTGAGGACAACCGACTCTTCTCACATCCTAAGTATATAATTATAACCTAAGAACTCACGCTTCGATTGCACCCAAAAAACAATCAACAGCGAGCGTAGCCAGCACCCCTCATTGCATCTCCCACCCTCACCTCCCCTTCCCGCAACAAGGAATCCCAAATGCAGAAGTTAAAACGGCTTCTAGGCTCCCAAAAGAAGCAGCCTGACCCCGCCCCCCCAGCTATCACCAACCCCGCCCAACCCATCCCCCCCACCCCTCAGCCGCCTCCAACAGACAATCCACCAAGCTACGACCAAGACCAACTCGACCGCCTCCAGAACGAACTCCACCAAGTTTGGCAGCAGCTATCCGAAGTCCAGTCCCGCCCGAGCAACCCCTCACCCTCACCAGCCCAACTCTCCGACCCAGCACCCTATATCATAGAAGAAGTGCCAAACTACTCTTTTAGCCAGGCCTCCCAAGCCCAGCAGCATCAAGCAGACGCGATCGCCCTGCTCCGCGAAAATGGCTGGGATACCGCAGAATGGGAGCCCAACCGCAACCAAGCGGAGCGAAACGGCGCGCTATATTGGGCAGCTGCTAACGGCCACGAAGCAGCAGTGCGGTATCTCATGAGGAACGGCGCATCTGGCATGTCAAACGCCGTGGGGGCGAATCGGAGCACGGGGGATTTGCCAGACTCGGCATTAGCAAGTGCGGCCGCGGCCAACCATGTAGGAATCGTGCGTATGCTCCTGGAGCAAGCGATGGCGGAGAATCTGGGGAGTAATTCGGCGTTGAGGGATGCGGCGAAGGAGGGACATGATGAGGTTGTCAGAGTGCTGTTGGAGAAATGGCCTACTGAGGGGGGGGTTATGAGTGTTCAAGGGCCGGGGCGCTTGCTTATGCTGCGGAAATGGGCCATGAGGAGGCTGTGAAGTTGATCTTGGAGAGGGGCGTCGATCTGAAGGCTCCGGTGCGTATGACTGAGAGAGCGGCGCTGTGTCGTGCGGCTGGTGCGGGGCAGACGGGTATTGTAAAGCTGCTGTTGAACCAGGAGGAGGCTTCTGCGTCGACGAACTTCACTATACAAGTCGCGTTGTCAAATGCTGTGGAGAAGGGACATGCTGCCATAGTGCGAATGCTGTTAGACCTCGGGGTAGTGACGGTCTTTGAGATGGCGATGCGCGTCGCTGTGCGGCGCGGCAATGAGGATATTTTACGACAACTACTTGAGGCTGGGGCGCGCCCTACTCCGGTATTGGTTGCGGCTGTCAATGCAGGGAATCCCACGACCGTACAAATTTTGCTTGAGCATGGGGCTGAGGCAAGCATAGGGTTGAAAACGGCGGCGATGACTGGGAAATCTCGATAGCTAGGCTTCTACTCGACCATTGAGCCGATGTGGACGTGCTGGAAGGTAGGAAGCGGACTCCATTACACATGGCTGCTATTCAGGGTCGGAGGGAGGTCGCGGAGCTGCTGCTTGGACGAGGTGCGGATATTGCGGCTCAGGATGGTGACGGCAAGACGCCGCTTTACTTGGCTGTTATTTTCAGACAGGAGGCCACTGTCGGTCTACTGTTGGAACATGCAGCAGCAACTAGGTCGGTTAGAGAGGGTAATAGCATGCAAAAGGCATTTGTGGAAGCCGTCGTAAATGGTGCAGAAAATGGCGCGTTGAGTGGCGCGGCGGAAGTCATACAACTTCTCATAAAGCATGGTTTCTAGTTCAACTTTAACACGGGTTCGGACTCGAAGATCCTGGGAGTGGCAGCTGGGAAGGGCTTTCAGGCTATGGTACTGCTGCTGCTAGATAATGGGGCCGATGCCGAAGGCCAGGACGATAGGGGAAGAACGGCACTCCATCTCGCGGCGATGAATGGCACTTACGAGATAGTGAAGCTGCTGCTGGAGAAAGGGGCAGATCCCACGGTGAAGAACAAGTTTGGGAGGACGGCCGAGTATTGGGCTGTGACAAATAGACATACACGTGTAGCTAAGCTGCTACGCTCGTCTCATACCTGAATGAAGACCAAAGGTGACGAATTGGAGTTTGAGTTCTACGTTGAGGAATATTGCTGACAATGAAAAGTATAGCTTCCGGGTCAGTTCCTCGAAGAAATGAAAACAAATGAACTGTCTATATATCTATAATCTACACGCAGAAACTATCTAACACAAAATAACCAATGCTTCCGCTCTATATAACACCACTTCTGATAGCGCCAGACGGCTGCACAGCATTGCGCCTTTGCCGGGACTCCAAAAGTTTAAACAATCACTCTTCCCGAGTTGTCAGACTCAATACGCTGATGCTGGTGATACTTCCCCACTCTCTCCATCTTCCACCCCTTCTTCGCCATCTTCCCCCCCTCCACCAGCGCCACCACCTCGCTCGGATGCACGACATTAAACATGACCATCACAGCCAACATCAGCACCGAGTCAAAGATATACAGATAGTACTCATGCGACAACAAGTACCCGTTGAAGCCCTGCAAGTACTCCACGACGCGAAAAATCGAGCGCACCATAACCAGCACGCTCGCGGCGTACAATGTGATGAGGTGTTTGCGCCAGGGTACCTCCTGGGCACGCGTGGTGGGGAATTTGTGCATGGCAACGTCGAAGTGGACGGCGACGGCGATGAAGCAGCCGAAGAAGAAGAGCTGGACGAAGAGGCCGCCGACGATGAGGTTCGAGCCCATTGTGAGCGCGTTTTCGCCGCCAGAGGATTGGATGCCGCCGCCTACATCGCAGTGTGAGAAATTGGTTCATATGGTTGGTTGGTTGGTTGGTTTGGAGGGAGGGAGGGACGGAGGGAGGGAGCAGACGTACCGGCGCCTTGGAGCAGGAATGATGCGACGTCGCCGCAGACGAAGAGCTTGGTGAGCCACCTCTTCTTTATTAGGGCGTGCGACTCGCCGTCGACGAGGAGGATGATTCGGCCTAGGACCATGTAGATGCTTGCTGCGAAGAGGGCGGGGCCGACGAGGAGGAGGATGGCTTGTATGATGTAGGGGCCTAGTGTCCAGTCGGGGGACTCTTTACTAGATAGAACACGGCCAATATAGCCAATCAATTCAACTGATACGTTTGTTAGTAAGGTGTAGCTGGCGGTATGGGAAGCTTGGGGGTGGCTAACAGAATCCTCCTACTATCAGGGGAATCATGAACCAAGCTCTAGTTCGTAGGAGTTGGTAGAAATGAAGCAATGTCGTTGCGAGAAACAAAACAATAAATATGACGGCCGCCGCCAGTGAGGGGTCATAGTGGTAGAGTTTAAATTTCTCCGCCATTGGTGTGGTTGAAACGGGTCACAGTCGTGATCTTGAAGGTTCAATTGAGCAGAGCTAGAATCCTAGACTCCGGACAGGAGTTAAAACAAGAGAGAAGGAATTGGTAGGGTATATCAAATCGATGGCTGAGCTGTGAATCTGCCATCTTAAATGTGTTGCAGCTGCCATTATATATATATTCTTGTCTGTAGAAAAGATTACCTGGCGGGTCTATATGAAAGGCAGCCTCAAGTAATCTATACCTATTCGAGCGAGATGCTACACGTATTTTTGAATGAGCGCAAAGATTAAAACCATCGTACACTGCGTACTCTATACCTATTCGAGCAAGACGGGGCACCTATTCTCATATAAGCTTTTTTCGGAAGTAACGAATACGCGCTGCCTGAAGTGAGAAACCATCACTTCAGGCTGTGCTAGCGCGTATTCGCTTGTATGGGGCAAAATTCGTTCGGATTAGGTATAGTGTACGGCGTACATTATAGCCAAGCTTTCCGGACCGAGCGCAGACGCGCAACCACCAAGGCGGTGCAACATTTGATACTACTGACTGCACTTCTACTTTTTTACGATTAAAATATGTGCTTCCGTACCTCACCCTGCGATAGGCAGGAACACAAATACTAGGCTGGCATTGTACACGTTAGGTTTAACATTAACTAGCAGTAGTGCTGAGTAATATGTTGCGAGCCTGAGAACATGTCGTCGAGGCGCAAGCATTCCAAATCTCGTCATGGCTGCTTACAGTGCAAAGCAGGTCATGTCAAGGTATGGAAGCCACAATTAGCCACCTTATTCCTTAACTAATTAAATACAGTGTGACATTGCCCAGCCAACGTGCGGCAAATGCATGAGGACTGGAAAGATTTGTGAATATCAAAATATAGTCAGTGCAAGGTTTTCAAACACCTCGCCCGCGTCATATAGTCAGGGCAATCCAACCAGCCCACCACTGCCGGTAACAGCTCCGCAAGATGGGACAGCAATTGCTTCAGAGAATGTATTATGGGAAGAGCTGGAGCTTATGCATCATTTCTCAACCGCCACCTACGCAACAACAGCCCATCGAGATGATCTCCGCCGAATGTGGCAGATCCAGGTTCCAAAGCTGGCATTAAAGAATAAATATCTAATGCACAGCCTCTTCAGCGTCACAGCATTACACATCGCCCACTGCAATCCAGAATCCCAATCTCTATACATTGACAAGGCCATCCGCTACCACAACCTCGCCCTCCAGGGCTTCACCCTGGAGCTCCAGAGCATCACGCAGGAAAACGGCGCACAGTTATTTACCTGTGCGGCCCTGACGGTTCTCTTCGCGTTCAGCCTCGCCGTGTTACGGCCGCACGAGGAGCCCGCTCGACCCATCGAGGAGCTCTTGGGCATCTTTGCGCTCCTACGAGGCGTGCCGTTGGTCATAGGAGATATGTGGACCTGGGTTAAAGACAGCGAGATCGCGCCCTTGTTTGCAGACAGAGATGTGAACGTCTCAATTGCCTTGTCGGATGACATCACCAACGCCATCAAGCTGCTGGAAGATCGCAATCAGCTCACCTCCAAGTTGGAGTCCGAGAGACATATATACGCCCTTGCTATCCACGGGTTGAAGAAATGTTTCATGTTCGCATCGTCGAAGGAGCGGAATAATGGGATGGTGTTCCATTGGCCCATCTCTGTTAGTCAGGAGTATATTGCATTTCTGCGGTCGCGGCAGCAAATGGCGTTGGTGATTTTGGGGTATTTTGCTGTTATCCTTGATGAGATTAGAGATATGTGGTGGGTGATGGGGTGGGGGAGCAAGCTGATTCAGGAGTTGGACCAGGTTGTGGAGGATGAATGGAAGAGTCTGCTGGTGTGGCCTATGGATAAGATTGGCATAGGAAGGTGAATATAGTAGACAGGTGCAGTATCATAAGAATCAATAGCAGCTACAATACCACTAGCCGAGAACAAGTAGATGTGCGTCACAGTGATCTTGCAGTTATTAGACTCGGCCCATAGAGCGTAGAAGTTCATTTTTATACATCCTACTTCTTAACCCAACGCATCCCACCAAATATGCTCCTGTTGGTATATCTATCGTGCCATATGCCCCCCATCACCACCATCAGCCAGCCCTCTGACGGTATTACAGAGCTTGACCAAATCAAAAAATCATCTTCTCTAAAAAACAACAACGCCATAATGCCAAATGCGTTTTCAAATGATGTAACAGACCCAAATGCAAACCGAACCCTTTTCCCAAACCACCCATGATTTCCCGCTTAACAAGGTTAAGCTTTTCTACGAAAATGCGCGCCCAGGAAACAGTGGTGTCGAAAGAGATGTACGGGCTCATAAAAACTCCGCCGCCATGTGGTTATGTAAACGCAGGATATGTAAAAGACCAATTTGTCAGTCTCTAGGTATGGTGCACGTAAATGTGTAGAGTGGCCTCGTTAGGTGGTGACCGGCTTGGATGAGACGGGCTCGACCTTGGCGCTGCTGGGGTTCGGCTTGCTACTAGATGTGTCGCTGCTAGCTGCCCTGGCCTTGGTTGCAGCTAAGATCTTGCGGTGCATATCTTCGAGTGCGCGACCCTGAGGTTTAGGGTCCAATGGCCATTGAGCAGCAACATAGGTCCTACAGAACGTTAGAATTCGATTCGATATACCAAGTGAGTACACATGACTTACCAAAAACTAGGCCTGAGGGCAGACACGTCCTCGTCTGCCTCTAGGCTGTCAATGAAGTTCCCAATGGTGAGCAGCTCGCTCTTCAAGAGATTTGCGCGCTCCTTCTGAGACTTGATCTTCTCCTTAGTAGCACCTCCAACCCGTCGGAACGCATCCTTCATTGGACGGAAAATGACTCGCAACATCTGATCCTGTTCATGGTTGCTGCTCGAGCCGTTTTCGGACTTGCGGTGCTTGTGGCGATCACCACGATCATCATCTGCAGCACTATGCTTGCGTTTGAGATCTGGCTTGTGCCTATGGTCATCGTGACTCGAACGGCTCCTCTCGTGACGGTGATCGCTCACGCGGTCACGTCCTTCAGATTGTCGATGGGCTTTTCGGATCTGTGGCACCGGCGACGCAGACACGGAGGCGCTATGTTCGGCTCTGCGCATGCCGTTCTTCTTGTTATTCCGATGGTGATTCTCAACAGCTCGTCGTGCAGCTTGGTCATCGGAGTATCTTGCTTTCAAGACAGATAAGAGATAATCAGCTCGTCGAACAAGATGCACTGCCCCAGGTGACTTGGCCGTTGTATCTTCACCTTGTATACGCTGTTCCTTTTTGTCTACACGATGCTCTTCGAGGAAGAGCTTCTCTTGTAGCCCTAGTTCGGTGTCATCCCGAATATCTGGCCAGGCTCCGTAACCATGGCGGTGAATGCCAACAAGCAACATGCCGTCTTCTTTTGCACCCCACTCGCAAGAATAGTGTGCGGCCTTTGATGCCTCGGGAACGCGGAACTTTCCAAAGTCAGAAAATGCTTCAATGACCTCTTTGAGCATCCTCATCTCGCCCGGCCGTTCAATCACAGTCTCCGCATTTAAACGCTTCACCCCGAGGAAGTCAAACAGGACAGCTTTCTTATCCTTCTTCGTAAGAGCCTTGTTAGACTCTCGTTCTTTAGCCTCCATCTCAGCACTAGCTGCCTTTAAGCGCTTGTCACTCTCGTCAATGATAGATTGTAGCGTGGCCTTCAACATGCCGCGGTCACGGCCCACGAGGCGAGCATCCTTGATCAACTCGTCTGGTCGGTCGTCAATGGAGCCATAGCGTAGGAAAGCTTTGAAGAGCCATCTAGCTTCCTTCTCATTAAGTTCTCGCTTAGGGTCCACCTTGTCTGCCTCCTTGAGCTCAAGCTCCTCTTGTTTGGCCAGGTCTCGTTCGCGCTTCTTTGCTAAACGTTGTTCACGCTCTTGTTCGGCAGTGGCCTTTAATGCAGCTTTTCGGGGTGCGTTTTCTTCGACGACTCTGGCCAAGTACTCTTCATGGGCCTTCTTTTCTTCCTCGGCCTTAATTCCCTCGAGCTGATCCTTCGGGATAATGTCATCCCACTCAAGGTCGAGCTTCACGTCGGTATATTCGAAACTTCTCAAGAAATCCTCTCCTCCATCGGCGACCATGCCCTCGGGAACTTCCGTCTGGTGCTCTTCGGCATTTTCAAGAATAGAGTCGATATCCAATTCCTCTAATTTCTTCTGGTTGCCGGACTGTTCAAACATCTTCTGGCCTCGTTTCTTAAGAATGCGTGATATATCGTCCGAGGATTTTGGTTCTTCAATTTTCCCAGCTTTCTGTGCCTTCTCGCGGAGTTGGTTCATTTCCTTGTCTGTGACACCGCGCTGAATAGTGATGAACTCTAGCATGAGCTTATTGCGAGCGCGCTCAAGAATTTCTTCCTCAACAGTTTCTTTAGAAAGTAGTCGATAGACACTAACTGGCCGCTTCTGTCCAATTCGATGGGCACGAGCCATAGCTTGAAGATCCGCCTGCGGATTCCAATCAGAGTCGAAAATGATAACAGTATCTGCAGTCATGAGATTAATGCCAAGACCACCGGCACGCGTTGAAAGCAGAAAGCAAAAGTCCTGGCTGTCATCTGCGTTGAAATGATCAATGGCTAGCCTTCTTGGACCAGAAGCCATGGTACCATCTAGTCTTTGAAAAGCGTGCCCGCGTAATTGCAGGTAGTCTCCAAGAATGTCCAGCATTTTTACCATTTGACTGAAGATTAGAACGCGGTGATTGTCTTTTTTGAGCTTCGTTAACAATCGGTCCAAAAGCATCATCTTGCCACTGCTTGCAATGAGTCCTTTTAGCATGTCCTCGCGCCTGTCTCCCCCCTTTAAAATTTTATCTTCAGCATTGGGGAACATGTATGGATGATTGCTGGCCTTCTTCAATTCCATCATAATGTTGAGAAGAGATTGCTTTTGGCCCTTTGAACCTTCGTTGAGTGCGGCGTAGTTCCGAGTCAAAATATTTTTATAATACTCCAATTGTATATCGGATAGTTCAACCCGGATGATCTTCTCAGTCTTTGGAGGAAGATCATTCTCAACCTTCTGCTTTGTCCGGCGCAAAATGTATGGCTGAATCTTAGTTGTCAACGCCGCAATCTTTTCCCCTGCGGCTTCTGAGGTTAGGTCCATATCATCCTCAATATCAACCTCGCCAGGCATCAAGAAATCCATGAGTGCGGAGAGCTCGCCGAGTGTATTTTGCACCGGGGTGCCAGTAATGAGCAGCCGACTGGGAGTTTTGAAATCCAAAAGTCTCTGGTAGAGCTGTGATTCCCTATTCTTGAGACGGTGCGCTTCGTCAACCGCCATGAATTGCCACTTGATCTGGCCTAAAAAGTTGGCATCCGCCAAGATATACTCGTAGGAAGTGAGCAAGACATTGAACTTTGGCTTGCGAACATCCCCGTCTGACAAAAGCTCAAAGTCTCGTATAATACTTCGGGACGACTCTTTGCCATTGTACACAATATAGTTGGTGTCTGGTGCCCAGAAATCAAAGGTATCACCCCATGCTGGCATTGTTGACAAAGGGACGATGACCAAGAATGGGCCATTCTGATTTCGGTCATGGCGGAGCCAACTCATGAACGAAACCGTCTGCACCGTCTTTCCGAGACCCATCTCGTCGGCAAGAATGACATTCTTGTTCTTGGTCCAATTGTACGCAAGAAAGTTGAGTCCTGTGATCTGGAAGTCTCGAAGCTGGCCACCCTTGATATATGATGGTTGTTCACGGATTGGGACATGTGAACGTCGCGTATTCGGATTGGATTCAGATTTATCTGAAGTTAGTGTTTGGGAGGTGCGGTTTAAAAACCCGTCGATTTTGTCTTGCCCAATTTCGCCGATGAGAGTTTCCGATTCCCACGTACACGATTCGTAGTAGAGGCTTTTCCACTTGACGTAATATTCCGCTCCATCATCCCCATCTCTAACACCAATGACTCTCTCAACCTTGACATAGTCAAGTAGGGCATCGGCGTCCCGTTCTCTGTCTAGCATCCACTTCTCCTTTTCTTCGGGCTGAACATCAGGGTCCGTCGCAAAATAGACATCCTGTAGGACAACCTTTCGATAGTAATTCTCCAGCCGTCGGTGACCTCGGACAGTGCCTAGATAGGCTGCATCCTCCCATGTGGCATGGTAGTATGACTTCCCCTGCCATTTAACGTAATACTCGAAGTCATCACGTGTTGAGCTCGACAGACTGATGTCGACACCGTCCTTCGGCCTGTGTTTGAGGACAACCTCGATATAAGGAGAATTATCCTCGTATCCCTCAAGCGCTTGGACGGGCGTCATCATCTCCGAATCTTCCTCATCAGCTTCACTTTCTTGGTATGCCCCAGCGGAGACCTGTGCCGCGCGACGATTGCTCCATCTGGCAGCAGGTGCTGGCAGTGTGTCCTGTTGCCGACGCCTGTTCTTCTTTATTAAGCTTCGGGCACGAGAGCCACCGTATGTGTCGGATTCGGAGTCGTTGGATGCTGATCGAAATACTGGTGTTTCTCGTTTGGAAGCTAGAACGACGAGTATCAGCAACGGCGGCGGCTGGGGTAGATGGGATGAGCATACTTGGTCGAGATTTTTCTGCTTTCCGCCTCTTTCGTGGGGCAACGTCTGAAGCAGTAGCATACTGATCTTCATCATCATCGTCATCGCTGTCAATCTGGAAACATTTAGCATATATGTCTGGGTGTTGCAGGTTGATATGACTTACTATGGTGCGGTGCTGGACAGGCCGGCCCTGGTTAAGTCGCGTTAAAAACTAGTCCCACAGACAGTTCGGCGTTGATACATACACTTCTGCGCAATCCATATAGCTCTGGATTGGCTTTTATATGCTCATCGTCTTCTATCCCCAATTTTCTCTTTGTTGGACGCCGTGAATCGTGAGATGACGAACGGTCGATGCGTGCGTGATGATGGGCTACTCCCCCCACGCTCTCTTCGGCATCAAACTCGTCATTATCAGATCCCTTATCGTTGTCATCTTCGGATTCATCAGAAGGTTCGGTGTCCTCGTTGGCGAAATCGGATTGGTGATGTGGTGTGCTCGACGGCGACGGCGAGGCTTCTGCCACGGGAGCTTCACGTAATTCGGATAAGTCGCTTCCCGAGTCATCTGAGGCAGCATCATTTGTGGCTGAGATATCCCCAACAGGAGAGTGATATCCATTGGGCATTGGGATGGAAGTAGTCGTGTCCATATTTCCTGACGGCGATGAGCTGCCTGCTATAAGACGGTAGTGTCAGCATAAATTAAACCTCCAAATGAAGCAATCAGCACCGGGCTAGCACGGTGTAGTGCGTCTGCTATCTGCGACCATGAAGCAATGTGCACAGCCTCTAAAACGCATCTAGATGCCTTAATATCCTCGCCGGCGCATTGGATTCGATGGTATATCAGAATGAGGCTGATGAGTTGCTCTCGGGGAAGTGGACACACGCGCTCCCCAAGCGCCCGCTCAAGTGAGTACAAAATCTGATAGGAACCTCAGAGCGAGTGTATGCATCGACTTGGACACTTCTACATGTTCAAGAACCTGAACAATGTAGCTGTATAGAAGACGGGCGTAACTATGAGCGGGCGGAAGGCACGGTGATAGCCTGAGAGCAACTGGAGCACAATAAGGCAGTAAAAGAAATTTGGGAAGGAACACTTACAAGCCATAATGAAAAGGCCCCCCAGGCAGCTTAATCAAGAGGTATTATCCGTCAATGACTGGTGGAATTGGTGGTTGTCGTACATGAAGGAGACGTTGGCTTCATTCACAGTAAAGTCCGTGAAGCTGGACTGGACTACTCAGTGGTTACATTCAACATGAAGACTCGCTTACACCGGAATTAGCGCGGGCCGTTTCACACGAATGAGCACAGATCAAAAGGATTTTGTCATCGCGGGGACCCACGTTACCACCAAACAAATCTCGACGCCAAAGTCACAAAACACGACAACCTCCAAAATCGAAATATAAATTATTTTTGTCGCTTTGCCACAACTATTGGAAGTTCTCCGCGAAACAAATAGGGGCCCAAAACCGCAAAATTCCCGACTGGTTTGAGTGGCTCTTAAGCCGGAGAAACCAAGATGTCTGATAAACTTACCAGGTAAGCCACACCACCGCTCAATACTCTGGAAGCATAATCCTAGATAGCTTCCTGAGTATTATTGGGCTGTCTTGCTGTGATATATGCTGATTGCTTGATTTAACTAGAATCGCGATCATCAACAGCGACAAGGTGCGAAACATATTGCCACTATGGCTACCCCACTACTACCCCGCGTCGAAATTCAAGGGATCATAAATGCTAATTAAGCCTGTCGCATACAGTGCAAGCCGAAGGTATATACATTCATTCGAACGATAATGATACGGCACTAATGATGGGAACAGAAATGTAGGCAAGAGTGCAAGAAATCGTGCCCTGTTGTTCGCAGTGGTCGCCTCTGTATCGAAGTCGACTCGTCCTCGAAAATCGCCTTCATATCCGAGACACTCTGCATAGGATGTGGTATTTGTCCCAAGAAGTGCCCATTCGGTGCAATCAACATCATCAACCTGCCGACCAACCTCGAGTCTCAAGTCACCCATCGTTATTCCGCGAATAGCTTCAAACTGCATCGCCTGCCCATGCCAAGACCCGGACAGGTGCTCGGTCTCGTCGGTACCAACGGTATCGGAAAGAGTACGGCCCTGAAGATTCTGAGTGGAAAGCTCAAGCCCAATCTTGGAAGATTCGAAAACCCCCCAGACTGGGAAGACGTCATCAAATACTTCCGTGGCTCAGAACTACAAAGTCGGTGTACCCCGCTAGAGTGGAGGAAGCAAATATTCTGACAAGGCTATAGACTACTTTACGAAACTCCTCGAAGACGACCTCAAGGCTGTTGTCAAGCCCCAATATGTCGACCAAATCCCCAAAGCTGTGCGGGCACCGGACAAGTCGGTCCAGGCCTTGATCGAGAGCAGGTCTCAGATGGACAACCTCAAGGAAGTCTGTGACGTTTTGGGTGAGCAAATATATTCGTTTATTTGATTCTGTTGTGCTAATTACATACAGAGTTGAACCATGTTATGGATCGTGATATCAATCTTCTTTCCGGAGGAGAGCTTCAGCGTTTCGCTATCGGAACAGTGTGTGTCCAGGAAGCCGATGTCTACATGTTTGACGAGCCGTCGTCCTACCTGGATGTGAAGCAGCGTCTGAGTGCAGCCACGATCATCCGGTCCCTTCTCAAATCATCCAACTACGTGATCTGCGTCGAGCACGATTTGTCTGTGCTGGATTATCTTTCCGACTTCATCTGTGTGCTCTACGGTCGCCCAGCAGTCTATGGTGTTGTCACTATGCCTGCATCGGTCCGCGAAGGTATCAACATTTTCTTGGATGGCCACATCCCAACCGAGAACTTGCGTTTCCGTGACGAGTCCTTGACTTTCCGCATCGCCGAAGCCGGAGACGAGTTCATCGTTGACCGTTCGCGTGCCTTCCAATACCCGTCCATGGAGAAGACCCTAGGAAACTTCCATCTTACCATCGACGATGGTGACTTTACGGACTCGGAAATTATTGTGATGATGGGAGAGAACGGAACCGGAAAGACTACATTCTGTAAGATGCTGGCTGGTGCTACAAAGCCGGATGGCAACAGAAAGGTTCCGGACATGAAGATCAGCATGAAGCCCCAGAAGATCACACCAAAGTTTGACGGCAGTGTTCGCCAGCTCTTCTTCAAGAAGATCAAGACTGCTTTCCTGTCTCCCCAGTTCCAGACCGATGTTGTCAGGCCATTGAAGCTCGACGATTTCATTGACCAGGAAGTGAAGAACCTGTCCGGAGGAGAATTGCAGCGTGTGGCCATTGTCCTCGCCCTTGGTATGCCGGCTGATATTTACCTAATCGATGAGCCGTCTGCCTACCTCGATTCCGAGCAGCGTATTATTGCTGCTCGCGTCATCAAGCGATTCATCATGCACTCCAAGAAGACGGCCTTTGTCGTAGAGCACGATTTCATCATGGCAACTTATCTCGCCGATCGTGTCATCGTCTTCGACGGTGAGCCAGGAATTGAGGCTCGCGCTCACACCCCTGAGTCTCTCCTCACTGGTTGCAACAAGTTCCTCAAGAACCTTGATGTTACCTTCCGCCGTGACCCGACAAACTTCAGGCCACGTATTAACAAGCTGAACTCTCAGCTGGACCAGGAACAGAAGTTGAACGGAAACTACGTAAGCATTTCCCATCCATGACCCAAGAAATGTACTAACAATCACTAGTTCTTCCTGGATGAAGATAAGAGTTGAAAAGGGCACTCTATATAAAAATACACCTGCTTTAGATGCATCATTAGGCGTTACTGGGTTGGCATCAGGAGCGGTATTGCATAGAGGGGGGTCTCCTGGGTTGGCTGGGGAGGAAGAAGTTAACGAAGAAGACGATCCGGATGATTAACGATGGCGGCGGCACTCTGTCCCCTGTTGCCTGGTCCTACACTGATAGCAGTTCTCTGTACTGCACATGGTATAGATTGAGGGGCAATGGATCAAGCGGACGAGTGCCGTCTGGGTGGTGATTTAAAGCTAGCATGGGGAACGTAGGAATTGCTTCACTTCTACCGCTGGCATAGTCATTCATATTAAGTATTTGAAACGACCTGAGCCCGTAATGGATTCATCTACGGCTTTTAAAAACTAGTTCATCGAATAAAAGCAAAGAGATACGATATACACACCAGATGTCCCGCTAGTTGTCCCTTGGATTTGTGATCGTGATTATGATATCTCTTTTGGCGCCGCTAAAGATCGGCTTGAATCGAACTGTCAAATGGCGGAGGCTATCGAGTTAGGCCAAAAATGTTAACTTAGTACGTACAGGTCTTGTACAATGCCTTTCGATGGCATGTTAGCTCGCTACTCTTCTTCGATCTCGCCTTCTTCGCTTCCCGAGTGTACGGCGGCATCCTCCTTTGGCGGTACTGTCGGGGTTGGCGTCTTAGCTTTCACTACGCGGTCCCGGGCGGGCGACTCTCGTGGTGGCGTTCGCTCTCTCCTTGTCCTCTATAGAAATATAATGTTAGGACAATGTTCTTACTTTAGCCCAACAATTGTTACGTGGTGTTGCGAGAGTTGTAGCGGGTCATTCCTCCAATCCCACAGCATCGACCGAGAGTCCCAGTATGCCTAGCTTTGACCACAACAACTATTGTTTAAATCTCGAGAGAACTACTCTTTGAAGATCTTGTTGGGCAAGCGTACCTACTCCTAATACGGGGAGGCCAGACGGCCGAAATTGTGATCACGCTGAGCACTGTTTTTGGAAAATCGACGAACCTTTGTATCCCTTTTGCTACCACCGCTTTCAAGGTCACTGTCAGCCCTTCTACGCCTGACCGAACTCGGCTTCTCATCACCATAGGGCAACTCATCAATGCTACCCCTTGGATCACCTCTCCTCCTATAGAGCCTCTCGCGGTCGTCATCTCGCTCTCTCTTGTCGCGGGGATCCCTATCATGGCGATCAAGGGGTTCATCGCGGCGGCGGTGAGACCTATCAAAGTCGCGGTCCCTTTCAGACCTATCGCTTCCTCGGCGAGCAGGTGAGAGTAGAGTATCTGCAACGTTACCTTTGCGGTAGTTCTTCTCACGATCTGCGATAGCCTTGCGCCTATCTGCTTCGTATGCATCGGGTTCGGGGCTGCGGCTTGGCCTAGCATGGCGACCACCATTGCGGTGAGATCTCTCACCTCTATCCCTGTCAATTCTCTCTCTCTCCCTCTCTCGGTAGCTTGGTCTCTCTATAGACTCTCTGTCACGGCGCTTGGCCCGATCTCTCTCATCATCTTCCTTGTCTTTCAAACGACGAATAAACTTATCGAAAGCAGAACGTCGCAGATCATCAGTGGGAAGGGCAAGGTACTCTCCTGATCGCTCAATGCGTGGCTTAACCTTCTCATAAGTATCATCCACCTTGATCGGAGGCTCTAGATGTTTCATATAAGATCGTAGATCATCTACAGCACGGCGTTGCTTTCGCTCTGCCATGTGCTTGTCGTCTTCATTTCGACGAGATACCTTCTCATGCAGCTATAATCTGTTAGCAAAGCACGCATAACTCAGAGACTGTGATTTAACTCACCCTTCCAAATATCAAGGACAGAGCGTCTCGATCGATGTTAGCAGTACGCCGATCTGTTTGCATAAGGGTAAGGAACTCCTCAAATGTGGTCTTCTGCTGTATCTCAAAACGTTTGTCCTGCAAGGTGTTAATAAAAGCAATCTCGACGGATAATGGGGGGTTACGAACATCCAACACATCCAATATATCATTCCGAGTCCCGCGCAAAGCTCTTTCCTCTTCTTCGACAATGTCCCAAAACAAATCCAGTGGTGTAGAGCCAGGTTGGCCGAGCATGTTGGTGTACCTTTCGTCAGATTGAACTAAGGGGTATACTCGACTCCATTTAGCCCCAGCCTTGATCTTTCCAGCTTTCCTCAAGTCATTCAGAAGGTCAATGAAGCGGTCGCGGTTCTGGCGTTCTCGTCTCGATTTCTGATTCTTCTGCTGTTGGCGAGCATCGTTGAATGTTCTCTCCAGCGACTTGATATGATTCTCGAAAGCGGTCAACATATCAGATTTCGTGAGTGTCTGAAATTTCTCATCACCTTTGAATCGCTGGTTTGATTGGATGATACCTTGTGCCTCTGCCCACCTAGTGTATGGTTCCAAGTTAAGGCCATGCATGATTTCAACAAGCTCGTCCATAGCGGCCCTGCGAGTTGACGCCTCGCGCTCCATGTTCGTCTTCTTCAGCTCAATAATGTAATCTTCGAATAGTTGGCGTCGCTCATTGTCGTCGTCTGTGGACCTGAAGATTGTTTCGCCCTCGATGATAGGCCTAGCAGTCTTCCAGCGTGTATAATGCTTGATCTCGGGGTGGCTTCGCAGCATGGTGCTGAAATCTGTACGAAGCTTGGCAAGCCTCTCCTTCGCCCGATCCTTTTCTTCCAGGCGCACCTCAACCGCGAATTTCTCAAAAGCCGCCTTGCGGTCCTTTGGATCCTTCAAAGCTCTGTATTGTGGGTCTTTGATAATCGCGCGCATGGCCTCTTCCCATGTCCAATCCGGCTTTACCCCGCTGCGTCGGAGAAGCTTCAAAAATGCGGCTTCTGCTTCTTCGAATGTAGAATAGTCGGGGTCGGTATTCGCGGGCACAAACACTTGGGCTCTGCTACCGTTGACATCGTTGCCATATGCGATCTGACGAGCTTCGCCAACCGGCTCTCTGTCGCGTGGCTGATCGTATTGTGAGAAACCTCCTCCAGCAACGAAGGTCGGGGCACTAAATAGATCAGATCAGTATATATAAGGTAGGCCATAAGAAGCGCAACTTACGATGGTGCCGCGGGTTGCGCAGGAACAGCTTCTTTGGCGAGCGCATCTTTGAAGGCCGCTGGCATCTCCCAAGAGCTCTGTTTGCTTTCCGTATTGTACCAATATTTACGACCACCCTCTGCAGTGTATTCCTTCCATGGTTGATCGGCCAGAGCGCGCTGGATTGTGTTAGCTTTTTTCCATGCCATAAAACCGTTGTTTATCCTACCTCCACTACAGTCATGAGCTCCTCAGGTTTGGTCCACTGGGTCGCTTTGGTGATGGTGTTGTAGTAATACACTCTCCCTTCAGCATTGCGCGCCTCTTGCCAAAGGCCCGGAGGGGCCATGTGCCCATTGATGCCGTTCATTATTCCTGTTGAAGTTGATGGAACAACGTTTGCGGAAAATGTTAGAATGCCAAAAGTATTTGGAGGTCGCGCGCGCTAGTGGGTGTCGAAGGTCAATTTGCCGCGTCGTGCGCCTCCGAGGCGTTATCCAATCAAGATTGTGATACGGCAATAGCCACCGTGCCAGGAACTTAAAGGGGAGACGCAACAATGCACTTTAGATTCACTAAAAGCCACAACTAACGCCTGAAATTAATTCGAGCGACCTTTGCGATTCTTGGAGCATAAAACTGCAGAAATCTTTGATGTTTTGTTTTGAAGTCAGCTTACCGACTTCTGACCTCTCCTGTATAAATATTACGGGGAGAGGGGTATATAAGCTGTGAGAATCGAGATGTCTGACGATGACCAGCCACAACAGTCTCGTGGCAGTCTGGAATTTGTGGAAACTTCAATTATTCAGACAATCGTCCCAGAATTTACAGAATTAAGTCTTGAAGAAGGGCTGCGGACTTCACTTGCAAAAAATGGCGATGTGGAAGCGGCTCTCCAGGACATGGCCCTGAGGCAAACCGTATTCTTTGGTGAGTTAATATTTGGCGCATGGAAAATTCATATCTTACTTATCACTAGACTATAGATGAAATATTGAATGTCTATGTTGTCCTACAGACTCCACATTTGGATGAAAGGGCTGTTCATCGATACCTGGACCGGCTGGTGGTCACGTTGGATGCCAACGTTGTCAATGCACTGACAGATCCACAAGGCCAGTCCGGCCATGAGTTGATTTATTCTGGATCAAATGACCAGCTTAAAGATGCACCCGTTATTATTAAAAGTCCCGGAGAGGACGATAAAACGAGTCTATTAGTGGTTTGGAAGTTTCCAGTCCCACTTACACGGCCTGGCAGGCTGCGGCTCCAGAGCCCTTCCGTGGTCTTTTCAATTTCCGCGAACTTAAAAACAGCAGAACAGTTACGGGCAATGATTCGGCAGAACGAATACCTGCCCAGTCAAATGCCTTCTGGCATCAACCTGTTCGAATCCTTCAACGGGGATCCGGCTCTTGGGAACGCCATACCCCGCCTATCTGCTCTACGGGTCTCGCGGGTTAAACCAGTCTCACCAGGTGAGGCTGATGCTCTCAGCCCATTGAGGATAGCACCAGCGCGCCCTCTTAAGATATTACCTGCATTCCAACTAAGAGCACGCTATGCAAGACCAAATAACACGCATAGCAACCCTTGCATTTTCGCCTCCTTAGACATAGAGGCCACCCCATGGGCTGGCAACTCTCTCAGCTTGTCGGCAGTTGATTTCAAGCTTACCGACGGAAACGTCGAGGATCTGAATACAGCCCCTGACATGGCACTTCCCATGGAATGCCTTCCAAAAGACGACGTCACCCTAGTATACCGCCTCTCACGCACTCCCCTCGAGCAATCTTCGACCCCAATTAAACCGCTCCACATCATCGTCACCGCCACCGTCTGCGTCTCTCCCAGCTGCCTCCCCAAAATCACCATGATCTGGGCCACAAACGTCGACTTCACCCCCCCCGTGAACCCCGGCTTCGGCAACCCCAGCGCAACAATCCAGCGCGACCACCGCCCCGCCCAGCTGAGCATCTCCTCCAACCACGAGGCCCTGAACACCTCGCTCGCCGCATCGCGGCCCGACGCCCTCCCCGCCATCGAATTCACAACCAAGCACCAGCGCTCCCTCTCCGTCCCGGACTTCGGCGTCACAATGACATTCACCGCGCCCACGACCCCAATCTACCAGGGCGACTTCTTCACCTGGACCGTCTTTGTCGTGAACCGCTCGGACCACCCGCGCAAGCTGGCGCTCATCCCCATCGCGAAGCGTAGAGTCCAGTCCTCTTCGCACCACCGCGCCCCGACCAACAGACCGCTCTCAAGCTCGTACACGCAGCAAAAGGGAGCCTCTGGCGGCGCCAACACCGATATCGCCGACGCAGTGCTCGATGAGAATATTCTCTACGCCGCGCAGAAAGGCGCCGGCATTGAGTGCGCCGACATCGTATGCTACAGCACCGACGTGCGCGTAGGCCCCCTAGCACCGAGCGCATGTCACATGACCGAGCTGCGCTTCATGGCGCTCCAGAGCGGGGTGCTTGGGCTGGAGGCGGTGCGTGTCGTGGACTTAGGGACACAGGAGCATGTCGACATCAAGGACCTTCCGAGCGTAGTGGTTTCTGGGGTTAAATAAATATATAAATTCATTGATTGCTGAGGTTTAAATCCAAACCTACTAACTACACTACTACCCCCAAGATTCCGCTTTCAAATGTTTGGTTCCCGCTTGAGTTATCCCCGGTGATTTCCAGATAATAATGTGTCTAATGCAATACACCGCGCGCCATGTTACTCCAAAATGTCATGTCTCATTGTAACCAATCAACTCCGGTAGTCAAAATGAAGCCGTGGAGCTCCTATAACCGCAGCTTCCGAACTGCGGTTCATACTCTTGCCCGAGGCAGCCACCTCGGCTCAGCTATGTGGATTACTCTTATAGGATCCTGTTCTGTGGATACAATAAGATCACCCATAATCCCTTAGTGCAACTACTGTTAGACGTGATTATCGTCATAGCGCACTCGACGGATTATAATAAGTCGGCGGCACCAACCCCAGGTAGTCATCAATGCCATCCAGCCCATTAGTCTCTAGGCTCTCCATGAGTTCCATCTGCTGGTTGTAACTCAAGCTTCCCGAGCGGTCTGTTTGCATTTCATAGTCTTGGTCGCCATACATTAGTGGCCCGAAGTTGTATGTCGGCTGGATGAAGTAGTTGGTCTCATCTAGATTGTTAAAACCTTGTTGGGTCGTTGTGGGTCCAGGGGCTTGCATTGGCAACGCGGTAGTTTGAACAGGTGCGGGACCCCACTGAGGCGGAAGTGGCTGCTGTTGTTGAGGTTGCTGTTGCTGAGGTTGCTGTTGCTGTGGTTGCTGTGGTTGGGGCTGCTGCGGTTGAGATTGCTGTGGCTGGGATTGCTGCGATTGAGGCTGCTGCGATTGAGATAGCTCTGGTATAGACTGATATGACCGTGGTTCTTCTTGCCCATACTCAGGAGGAAAGTAACTGAAGCGTCGATCCGTAGAGCGAGTCGATGGCTGCATGAAAATAGAATTTGATCGGAACGTAGGGTGCTGTTGCTGGAATCTAACGTTCTGATGGTACTCATTTGCCGCAGTATTCTCGGGGGACTGGTTGAACACGTAACTGAAAGTTGGAGCTGGCTCCTGTGACTTCTGAGAATACGCCATGGATGGAGCAGTAAGATTCGAGTGGTCGGAAAATGGGGAGGACATGGATTCGTTAACCGATGCAGGTGAGTTTGCCGACAGCGAAGAGGAGGAGTCGGAAACTCTCCCACCGTCATAGGACTTGAAACACGCTCGCCCAAGCCGTTGGTAAAGTTCCGACGCAGGTTTGCTACCAGGCCATCTGTCGGTACAGCGGACCATTACGCTGACAGCCAACTCAAGGAGTTCCTCAAGCTCTTCTTTCGGGTGTTGACTTCTTACATCTGCATACGATATCGACCAGAGGAGGGTGTTCACAGCCATAAAGAGGCTCTGGAGGAAGATCCATGTAATATCCACAGAAGGGTTGTCCATCTGACGGTGTTGCATCTTTATGTTGTATGCCGAGGCTTCGTAGCACATTATAGCGCCACGAACAGATGGCTTTGGGACTTGAGGAGAGGGGCGGAAAAGGAATACAATCATGGTGTTGACCTTTCCAGTAAACCTATGAAAATGATTAGCGAATATTTGAAACGATGAGAAGGAAACTTGTCATACCAAGGTTTGCTCCAGTCAGGTTTCTCGGGGGCTGCATCTAGCCAGGATTGAAGTTTCTCCTCCATCTGGCTAAACCAAGGATGTGAGTCGTTTTTGGGCTCAGACCGTTTCCTCTGATAAAGTACTCGTCGTATTTCAGCCTGTAACAAACGCATCTTGAAGAAATGTATCGCCATGACCTTCTTTTCTGATATCTGGTTGGTAGTGATCCCACCCGGGGTGATGTGCTCATCATCAATCGTGGCAAAAAAGCCAACATCGACATGGTCTTGACCAGTGGCATATCCATTGGGACGACCAAGGCTATGCGCCAGCCCAAACTCCATAGAGAGTACAATCCATGATAAGCGCCTCCTCATGTCCATCTGCAGTGGATCAACTTGACCAAGAGACACGCCCTGAACAATGGTCTTCTCCTCTGTAAGGCCTAATTGCTGGCATAATCTCGTTGCAAGACCAACGATGTAGTATATCGGTGTCTTGGTAGGCGTCAAGAGGGAGTATTGTGCTATCAAGACGAGGCATTGCAATGTCCTAAGATCTTTTGGCCGTACCACATCGTCAACGCTTTGCATGGCAGCCAAGTAGTAACTGTCCGCTAATCCTGCATATTGCGGATCAAGCTTCTGTATGCTGATGGCTAAAACGATTCGCACAATGAAGTTTTTAACTGGGTCTGTATCTCCAGCATAGACTTCATTACATTCCTTTAAAAATGTAGGCTCGTGTAACGTAGGAAACAGATATTGAGCTGAGGGTTGATTAGTCGTTGCGCTTTGAAAAAGGGGGCAATTCCATGACTAACCTTTTTGATTGAAGACTTCTATCAGCTTCTCAGTCACCGAGCGATTTGGCAATCGATCTGCTGGAACGGCACTGATCATGGGGTATGATTTCGTCCTCTCTGGGATGGACTCCGGAGACTGACCGGGCGCTCGTCGAGTGACAATCTCCGGCACAAGTTCACGAATGCTCCTGGAATCTGTGTAGCGCCTAGCTTCCTCCATCACCAATCTCGTCATAGCAATGCCGCTTGAGGGCCCAAGATATCGCGGCATCTCATCGTCCTCCTCTAGTCGAACGAGGCCACCGGGGCGTATCGAATCCTCTGTTTTGATTTGGACATCATCTTCATCGACATATCGTCCGAGTTCTAGTTGTAGGGCGCGGACCCGATCCTGGAGGCGTATCACATAAGTTCGGGATATCTTCTTGTTCTTTGTAGTATCGAAATATTCGCAGACGGAGCCCTTCCGTTCGCAGGGCAGGCACTTTGGGAGAGTTGGGTCGCACCGCGTCTTTCTCTATCAGGGCATTAGTAAACGGCAACATGAAAGTCTATTGTCGCTCTATCAAGGTGTACTAACCTGGCGACATCGGCAGCATGCGGCTAGAGTGTGCGCGATTCTTGGTGAGTTTGAGTTCCCGTCGCTCTCATGGCTGCTCTCTCTCGCGCGGGGCGTTCGTGCCTCTCGCGCCTTGCTCACCGACCCCAGGCCCTGGCGAAAAGCTTCGGCTACATCCATTTGCTCTGGAGCTCAGAGTAACTTATTTGCTGCTCGCGAGGAGAATACCGCGCATGCTGGGGCGGCTTCAGCGATGTGTAGTCTGCTGTTTCTGGAGAAACCGTGCCTCGCAACTGCTACCCAGCCGAGGTTCTCGAGGGGATCGTTCCGGGGTTGATGCGAAATGTGAAGACGACCGGTTAATGTGCGATTGAGATTCGTCGTTGGTCATCACATTCCTTAGTGGCGCATTTCATCTTCGCTGGGTAAGTGCGCGGCCACAGGAGTAGTGTTGGGATGTGACCACTCGAGTAACTGATAGAGCCGTAGTTTGTGTTTGTGGAGGGGAACAGTTCCGCAACAGAGATATAGGTTAGAGTGGTGGGGGGGTTAGTTTTACAGATTTGAAGATGATCTACCGACCGAATAATAATGTCAAAGTTGTACTGTGCGTACAGTATTTGTACAATACAATACAATACATACAATGCACGGCACAGTCAGCCAGAGATCCCGTACATTAGAAATCCGCCTCTAGAGTACTACAGTGCTACAGAACTACAGCACTACAGTGCTCAAGTTAAGCGCCGAGGCGGTTGGCCCACAGAGGGAAGAAGAGGGAGCAGAGGCCCAGAAGACCCGCACAAGTAGAGGTTACGCCCTTTCTCTGGGGTTCAAATGAAGCAGGTACTTATTGTTACTTGTCCACACACCGGCGAAATGTCGCTAAAAGACATGTGGGACCCTCTGTTGACTTGTTGATTTTGCCTGTTTGGACCTGTTGGCATGCGTGAAGACGTGCAAAACGCAATCAAATGCAAGTACCATCTGGGTACCATCCGTCCTTGGCTCCAATCCACCCGCACGGGCGGCGGCAGAGTTAAGCCTAGAACACCAAAGGAGTTAAGTGCACAACATCACCTTGCTGCAACTCGTCGTATCATTTGCTTCCCCTCTTCCCCCCACTTACTTAGCACCGCGGTGGACGGCGTTGGACTGCGTTGGACCGGAAACATCTCCATCTCTATCCTGCACGTCTTACTTTCTTAAAAGCTTCTGCGCCGGCCCGGATACCCTCATTTCTTCTCAAAGCCTCGGGCGCGTCGGGCGTCGGAAAGGCACTATGCGTCGATATACGGCTCTTGAATCGCCATTGTTAAGGGTTTCTCGGCCAGTAGCCGCGTGCTCGAGATGTGAGTTCATCAACCAGCAGAATTATACATGGCCCTAATTTTTTCACAGGCCGCGCAGCAAAGATCAAGGCATGTGCTCCGTAGGTATATATGGGAGGTTTGCTACTTACAAACTCATTAGTGTGACGGCAAGCTTCCTGCTTGTACCGCGTGTGAAAAGGCCGGTAGGGTGAATGAATGCTCAAGCTCCAATGACCAATTTGCGAAAGGCAAAGAAAGGAGGTCAGTTACACTGGGGAACTGGGCGGTTGGAGGCATGTGCTGATGAATATCAAGCTATGTTGCATCTCTCGAGTCACGAGTGGAAAAGCTCGAAAAACGCATAGCATATGCGAAGATGAGAAAGGCATCTGTCACTATGCACGAAGGCGATAGCCCGCCTATGACGCCCCCCGATCGAAAAGACTCGTTAGCTGTTATTCGTACGGCCATCCACAAGAGAGCTACTCAAACGCGGGAGACTAAAGATATCAATGAACTTGTGTCTGACTTTGGGTTTATGTTGGACCTCCTCTTCCTTTCCCAACGTTGACCACACCCCCTGACTTTTGCTAGGACTGTCAATGCCACCATGCGGGACTTCGATACGAAAACTACGAGCTTAACCTTTGCCAGGCTTATTTTGGCAGCGTCTCTCAACGAGCCATTGCCGAGGCTGAAGAATCCACAAATGCCTTCGAGGCAAACTGCTATGGGGCTACTTCAATATTATTTGGAAAACGTGTTGTCCCTGTTCCCTGCATTTCCAGAAACTGCCCTCTTCAACGCACTGGATGCGGTCTATCAAGAAAATTCGCAACAACATGTTGACGACTTCGATTATTGGATACTGTATATGGTTCTGGCCATAAGTTCCATGTGCCAGTCCCGCAGTAGCACAGATACCTACTATAAGGATGGCGTTGATATGGTTGTGCGAGCACTCAAGTTTGCTGACCACGTCCTGATGCCCGGTTATCCACAGCAGATCCAAGCGTTAATTCTGCTTGTGCAATATTCCACGCTAGACCCGGCACACTTTGACAGTTGGCAATTGATTGGATTCACTTGCCGCGCTGCGGTTGACTTGGGTTATCACCAGGACCCACCGAAGGAGCAGCAGAACGACAAGAGGGCTCTTCAACAACGGCGAAAGATATTCTACTCTGCATATGCACTTGACAGGTAATCTCCATACTGTAGGCCACTGATATGCTTATGCTCACTCAATGTAGATCTATTAGCATGGTCCACGCACGGCCATTTTCATTTACGGACGACGCCATCACCGTAGCATTTCCAGCAGATCGTTCTTCGACAGCTGATCCAGAAAGCCCAATTTCGAAATTGCCAGCCCTCGATGCATCACTACTCATATTTCAACTGCGGAAAGCCCAATCCACTTGGTATCAAGAACTTTTTCAGTCAAGTCGCGACCCTCTCCATCATTCATCTCAATATCTCTGGCAGATGTGTTATGAGATGCGCACTTGGTCCGAAAATTTACCAAAACATCTCCCTCAGGCTACACGAGAACTATTCGACTTAGAACTCCTATACAGCTATGTCTATTGTTTGGCACCTTCATGCCGATTCCCGTTGGTGTCCGAATTAGGCAAGACTCTCATCTTTGAATATTGCATGTCCTATATTCAAAAACTACTACCCATCGCCAAGGACCCCATCAATACCGCATTCTACACATATCACGACGCCCTTAGGGTTTACTTTATCGGAAGCCAGTTTATTGCTGTACTCTCCGATAACCTCAATGCACTCCTGCAAGGAGTTATTCCATTTATAAATACCATTCCAGGAGGGCCACCTCCGCCCCCAATCCCGAATATGGGCCGTACAGATAACATTAGCCGGAGCATTGTCTGCATCGAGCAGATTATTGAGGCACTGAAGACTTATGGTGAGCGTTGGGATGACTCGAAGGCGCTGAAGTCTAGTTTCGAGGCACAATCGACAGGTATGCTTGGTGAGTTATACAGGCGGCAAGAAGAGCAACAGCAGAAGCAGCAGCAGCAGCAGCAATATCACCAGGATATTAGAGACGCAAACAGTCCCAGCACTACAGTCTCTGGAAGCGATTATAAAAGTTCTCCTCCTTCCCAGTCCCAGTCACAGCTGGGAGATGGATGGAGTATAGATCGATTCACCGAGGATATATATAAGGGATGAATATGAGATCGTCGGTTTTGTTCGTCAAAAGATTGGAAACACGGCTCCTGGAGATCCATAATCTTATCCATGTTTGATTTCTTTTAATAGCCTATCATTTTAAGATATCCTGAGAATAGAGATGAAATGTTCACACGATCTAAATATGTACAACTCCAGAGTGTGATACACATGCTTGGGGTTACCCCAAAGGACAGAATCCCTGTATTGTTTACATAATATCCTAGACATGTGGTGTTTCGACACGCGGCTCAACGAATCCTTACTTCATCAAACCCTATCAATAGAACATCATAAACCTCAGGCTTTTTCTTCAGAGTTTGCTCAATTAGCGACCATATTCCCCAGATTTGTGGTGTTGTATGAATGACGGACTCTTGGCGCTTGGGCCCTCAACACTTATCGGTGATCCACACCGCCACTACCCAGAGCAGACGTCATAGATAGGCGTCGATCGTGACATCGGATCCGCCTTCGATACAGTCAACCTTCAACTCCGCATCCCCAAGGCCGCAGCTATGGTGTTCGATATACAGAGGCGGCAGTTACTACGATACCTAAACACCACATATACCTACTGGAATACTGTAAGTGGGATCCATCGTTCGATATCGCGATGCCCGCTGCAATTGATTGCGATGAACCCATTGCTGACGAGATCACTCGACGACACAGCCACTCCTCCATGCGATAGTCGCCTTTATAGAACTTGCAATCATGTCGCGGCTCGTAGCCAAATTCCACGGCTATTATGCTGAACATCCAAGTACGTCAATCCAGCAGCTCCCTGTGTCATGACATTCATTAATGTGCCCGTCAGTCCTTACGATGATGGCGTCGAACGCCGTCCTCAGCGGCATAGCCGACACAGTTGCCCAAAGCATAACCGCAGTCCGCGAGCGCGCTCTCCGAAAGCCCGGCGGTCCAACCAATAGAGACGACCCATTTGCAGTCGAGATCCACGAGCTCGACAAGAGAAACCCCTTCAGCATTGAGGACCTCATTCCCGAATCCAAGATCCTTCCTCCGCCCTTTGACTTCGAGCGGCTGTCTAGATTCGTAGGCTACGGCTGTATGATTGCCCCGGTGCAGTTCAAGTGGTTCCAGTTCTTGAGCAGGTCGTTCCCGATTACGAAGGGAAGTGCGCTTGGGCCGGCACTCAAGAGGGTTGCGTTTGATCAGCTGATATTCGCGCCGTTTGGCCTCTGCCTATTCTTCACGGCGATGACTGTTGCTGAGGGAGGGAGGAAGAAGCAGGTCGTGCATAAACTTCAAGATATGTTTGTGCCGACGCTGAAGGCAAACTATGTCCTTTGGCCGGCGGTTCAGATTCTGAACTTCCGCGTCATTCCAATTCACTTTCAGTTGGTAAGTCGCATATTGTTGTATCTCATACACTTGACACTTTGCTAATACGTTATAGCCATTCGTATCTACTATCGGAATTGCGTGGACCGCATACCTCTCACTTACAAATTCGGCCGAGGACGCGAAAGAGGCTAGATCTTCAGGAGCACCTCGGAGGGTGCAACTGCGGGAATATTCCGATTAAGGGCGCTCTCTATGGTGTACTTGTACTTCTTTCATACCTGACACGCTCATAGCAGCTGTCATAGAGTAGATGGGCATTGATTCATTGATTATATTAAAGGATATACAGTTCTTGGTCAAAGGGGGCGTCGTGGTCGAAAAGGCGGCGCATCTAGGTCATATTCTTGGGCATTAAATGGAAGTTATATTATATTTTCTCCTCAGTATATCTTAAATAACTTCTTTGAATCATACTTTGGTAATTCAATCGTCGATTTCACGTGATGGAATGGACGATGTCATCGGCTATGGGTCTGGCAGGGGTAAGCTCATCGATACCTAATAGCATCACCCCACCAAATCACAATAGGAGGGGTACTTTTGCAAGACCCCTCGCCGAAAACACCTCTCCGTTTCATCCCGCAGCCACGAAGCATCTCAACCATTCTTACACATTCGTGCTTCCCAATTGCAAAATAGATCTTGCAAAATAATCGCCATGTCTCTCTCCAACAAGCTATCCATCACTGACGTGACCGTCAAGGACAAGAAGGTCCTGATCAGGGTACGTTTACACTTCTGACGAGGTGTTTATCCTCTTGAGAAAATACATCATTGATAACGGTTTTTGTAAACAGGTCGACTTCAACGTCCCCCTCGACTCCAAGAAGAACGTCACCAACACACAGCGTATTGCCGGTGCCATCCCCACCATCAAGTATGCCCTCGACAACGGCGCCAAGACTGTTGTCTTGATGTCCCACTTGGGCCGCCCAGATGGCAAGGTCAACGACGAGTTCTCGCTCAAGCCTGTCGTTCCTGAGCTCGAGAAGCTTCTCGGCCGCAGCGTCACCTTCGCTCCCGACTGCGTCGGACCAAAGGTTGAGGAGATTGTTAACAACGCCAAGGACGGCGAGGTTGTTCTCCTGGAGAACTTGCGCTTCCATGCCGAGGAGGAGGGAAGCAGCAAGGATGCCGACGGAAAGAAGGTCAAGGCCTCGCCAGAGAGCGTTACCAAGTTCCGTGAGGATCTTACCAAGCTCGCAGATGTCTTCATCAGTAAGTATTACGTCGAATTTCTACCACCTACTTCGCCTGCGGATGGCGGTGAGATTCTAACATATGATTAGACGACGCTTTCGGAACCGCCCACCGCGCTCACAGCTCCATGGTCGGTGTCAACACCCCACAGAAGGCCTCCGGCTTCCTCATGAAGAAGGAGCTCGAGTACTTCGCCAAGGCCGTCGAGAGCCCTGAGCGCCCATTCCTCGCCATCCTCGGAGGTGCCAAGGTCAGCGACAAGATCCAGCTGATCGACAACCTTCTCGGCAAGGTCGACTCTCTCATCATCTGCGGTGGCATGTCTTTCACCTTCAAGAAGACCCTGGAGGGCGTCAAGATTGGCAACAGCTTGTTCGATGAGGCTGGCAGCAAGATTGTCGGAGACCTGGTCGAGAAGGCCAAGAAGAACAACGTCAAGCTTGTCCTGCCCGTTGACTACATCACCGGCGACAAGTTCTCCCCTGATGCGACGACCGGCACCGCCACCGATGAGTCTGGTATCCCTGACGGATGGATGGGACTTGACTGTGGACCCAAGTCCATCGAGCTCATCAACAAGACCATCAACGAGGCCAAGACCGTCCTCTGGAACGGCCCACCCGGTGTCTTCGAGTTCGAGGCCTTCGCCAACGGCACCAAGCAGATCCTGGACTGCGCTGTTGCCGCTGCACAGAATGGAAAGACCGTCATCATCGGAGGTGGTGACACCGCGACCGTGGCGGCCAAGTACGGTGTTGAGGACAAGCTGAGCCACGTTTCCACCGGTGGCGGTGCCAGCTTGGAGCTGTTGGAGGGCAAGGAGCTCCCCGGTGTCTCTGCCCTGTCGAGTAAGTAGATTTAGAATAAGTGCAGGCACGTATAGCAATTCAGAGCAGCTCTGATGTTGCTAGATCTATCTCAAAAATCGAACCCGCGTCTGTGAGCTTGGGAAATGTGATAGCAAAATATAGAATTTGTTGTACATATGTTCGAAGTCACAAATGGTATGATAGTCTCCTGCCAGATTGTGTGAGGCGTTTGTTATTATTTGCGCAAACAGCTGCCTTCTATGCTATGCATTGGTGATTGGCCTTCCTGACTCCGAATATAATGTGTCTCCCTTTATCTTCCAAACCCCCACGTTCACCTCTTTTTGCTCGCCTCCACCTTCTTTAGTTCCTCCCTGTAAGAAAGTCGCGTTAGAATGCTGATATCATGCTCGGAGAGACGCGAGTGGGGTTCTTGGGTGCATGCAGAATGCTGACATACTTCAACTGTGCAGAGAAGTCCTCGCTGGTATCATCGTCATCCCAGCTCTCTTCCCAAAGATGTGTGTTGTCGCCTGGTACTTCGGTCTCTTCTTGTGTCCAATCTGTGGCGATAGAAGTTAGCTTTGGCTCTTGCTTGATTGTGTATGTACATGGCTCAGTTCGGAGTGAAGTCGCATAGCACACGACGAGGTTTAACCAAGGTGCCTGCACTGGCAGGTCCCCAAAAAACAGTGGACATCATATATGAGGCCTGCTAGGTTGCATCGCCAATGGACACGCAAGACAGCCACTTGGTGGCCCAGCTCTGGTCACTCTGGGTTGGCTGGTTAGTTGGAGCGTCTTTCAGCGCTTCCATCTCGTGCGGGCCAACGCCGCATTAAAGAAGGCAACGGAGAGAAAGTGGCGCAAAAGGTCTGAGGAAGGGCATATGCTTCGTACCATCTACAGGGAAGTCCTCAAACTCGTCATCCTCCTCCAAGGTCACAGTCGGCTTCGAGTCTTTCGCGGGTGTCGCAGCCTCTGCCTTGTTGTTTGCTGGCGCTTTGCCAGAAGCTGGAGCTGTGGACATCGTGTCTGGTTGTATGTGTTCGTTGGAGGTATCAGGAAAGTCGGTTGTGTTGTAGATTGTTGTGGCGGTTGATTGGAAGTCGTAGGTCCTGTCGTGATAGACCAGTAGCTGCGGCTTTGAAATGCATAGATGGAGCTAGAGCCCTCCGTACACCACGTCCACCTAACGTTTGCAGAAGCGCAAACGCCAGAGCGCGATAAGCAATTAGCGCCGTTTGGCAGGGTAGCTTAGCCCCAGGGCTGGACCGGATCCATCGGCGTTATCGGGGGTTAATTGAGCTCTAGATGATGTAAATGCAAGAAAGCCTTGAGGCAGGTTGACGCGGCCCCGGCCATAGCCGCTTGAGGATCCAACATTTTACTCCTTCCTTCTCTTTCCATAGTGTAAGATATTACTGTATACGCTTTATCTCCTTCGTACCCCGCCGTTCTTTCTTACTTAAACCCTCAGAGGCAACTTGCGGGGCCCCAGTTTTTGTATGACCCTTCATGTCAGCATTCGCCTCCTTCGTGTGAATCTGTTCAACTCTCTAGATCCGGTCCCACAACGCCCCTCGGCGACTGCAAGATGGTCGGACTCGGATGGCTACGCGGTGCGGCAAAATCAGAGCCTGTAACTTCGCCCAAAACTCCAGCCGATGAGCTAAAACAGCTCGAGCATGCCCTGGCAGCTGTAATATGGATCATGTCGGATGATGTCGATGCGGCGGACGATGCACTGCACGAAGAGACGTCCTCCTTCCACTATCTTGGCCGCGGGGTGACTCAGTTTTTGCGGTCGGTCTTGGGATTCGAACAAGAGGTTATGAGGGAAGCATCCGACCGGCTTGCGGCGGCTGAGGCATCGTCCTGGGCGGATCTGAAGAGGGCGCAAAAGGACCATAAGTCATACCAGTCGAGACTGTATTCTCCAGGAGCAGAGTATGCATTATGCCATGCAGAATCGCAGATGATGAGCGCCGTGGTTGGTGTGCTGAACGAGAGCTTGACGGAGAGCATTAAAGGGTTTTATAAGCTGAGAAAGGCCTACTTTACCCTGGATTCTATCATGCAGGAGGAGGCGGCATTCATGCGCAAACAACGGGGAGAGCAAAGTACTTCTTCAAATGGAGATGCGCCGAGAAGAATATCTATGCCCGGGAGTTTCGACGAGAAAGAATTTGCGGATTCAAGAAATGTTAGCCAAATGAATCTAGCTTCAAAAGATGCCGAGCCGGTGAAAAAACAGAGCCCAGACGATAGCGACTTCGAATTTTTGGATGCCGAAGAATCCAAAGTCGGCACCGAGACTACTGCGAATTACCTAGGCCACACGATTTCTAATGAGGAGTTCGAGCGTAAAGCCAACGGTTTGGCAAGTACAAAAATGGATGAAAGGGAGGGCGAATTACTGCCAACAACTACAGCTGCATCCACAAAATCCAAAGCATCGTCTCATAATGCCCCAGAAGTCGACTTTTTTGCCAATCCCATGGACCTCTTCATCCACTCTGGCACCAATTTATGCTATGGTCTGGTCCTTTTGATTATTTCCATGGTCCCTCCGGCCTTTAGCAAACTCCTCTATATCATTGGCTTCCAAGGTGACCGTGGGCGGGGTATAAGACTCTTATGGCAGGCAACCAAGTTCGACAACATCAATGGTGCCGTCGCTGGGCTTGTACTGCTGGGCTACTTTAACGCCGTTGTTGGCTTTTGCGACATTGTTCTCACCGAAAATGATGCGACAGAGGATGATTCTACAGCATTTTCAATGGCTAGATGCAACGACCTCATTGACACCATGAAGTCACGCTACCCATCTTCCCGATTGTGGCGCCTAGAAGAGGCTAGGAAAGAGGCTACGAACCGCAATTTAAAGGGTGCAATCGAGATTCTGAACAGCAATCAAGACGGTAAGACGAAGCAAATTTTGGCATTGAATATGTTCGAAAAGAGTCTGTGTTCTATGAGTCTTCACGAGTACGAACTGTGCACAGAAAGCTTCATCGAATGTACGACGTTGAACAACTGGAGTCACCCCTTATATATCTTCTCTGCTGGAGCAGCACAAGTGGAGCTTTACCGGAAGAACAGGATTTCGAATCCGGAGGTTGCGAAGAAGCATAAAGACAGGGCAACTGCACTGTTAAAGAAGGCGCCTACGTTAACCGGGAAGAGACGCTTCATGGCGAAGCAACTGCCATTTGATATTTACGTCGCTCGCAAAGTTCAGAAGTGGGAGGAGCGTGAGAAGGAATGGAAGGTAGATTTCGTGGACGCCATTGGTGTCAGTCCCCTGGAGGAAATAATCTACTTATGGAATGGTTATAAGAGGATGCGACCAGAAGAGCTACAAGCATCACTGCAGGTCTTGGATTGGGACAATGCCACTTATCCGGACAAGTTCAAGGCTGATATGGATGAGATTGGACTTCAATCGTTAATGCGTGGGGCTGTTCTGAGATATCTTGGAAAATTCACTGAAGCGCGGGAGCTGCTGACGGAGAATATCATTAGCCGCGACAAGTAAGTCCACAGGAGCCATTTAACTGCTATATGCTAACCCATTCACTAGGAATGTCTTCAAGGGCCACCTCTACGATGACTGGAATTGCCCCTCAGCGTATTACGAAATGGCAGTGATATCATGGATGGAAAAGGACCTGCCTGGAAGTGACAGCAAAGCCAAGCTAGAAGAGTGCGAGGAATGGCTAAACAAGGTCGCAAAATGGGAGACGTCGTATGTCTTGGACGCTCGTATTGGGATGAAGGTTACCACCGGATTAGATACGATCAAAAGGTGTCGTCCAAGGGTGTAAATTATTGGGACAGGGCTTGGATTGGATACATTTGGGATTGGATTAGAGAAAAGCATTTATTGGTTGATGAAATGCTTGTTACATATGGGACTGGTAGAATATATTTGGCGCTGGATCAAAGCAGTTTGAAATCAGCTCTAGTTGGCATTCACTGGATGTTCTCACACGATGGCTGACTACTTGTGTGGTGTGATAGGAAGTCCAAGCCTCGCTGAAGTAGGACCCGAGACTTGATCGACTTCCTAAGATAACACCTCCCTACGGTTAGGGTGCACCTTCAGTATGCCTATCGCCTTGTGAGTGAGGGCTTTGGTATAAAGTTGTGGCTAGTGCTAGTTGGTTTTTAGGCAACAGCGTCAGCCGCATCGAAAATCAAGCACACACCCGCAACAACCTGTCGTTTTAGTGGCTCGTCGTCCATTCGGCCATTGTACTGCGCATAAGCTACATAGATTACTGGGCTTAGTTGGCTTAGTTGGCGTAGTCGCCAGCCTTGCGGGTGTGTCACAGTGCTTGGCCAGCTCGACCGGTATGTATATACGACGAATGTCTCAACCCCAAACTCTTTAACCAATCAAGCAAATAACTTAGACTTTCCCACACAAAAATCAGTACTTCGCTGGCAGCTCGGGCGGGACAGGCGCTCCATCGCCACCTGCCTAATACTCTAGTCTTTGATACATTCACCGACATGGGAGGTCGCAGAAGATGCAGCTGAGTCACAGCCCTAAAGCTGCGTAGCCTTGGATACGCTGCAATACAATTTGATATCGAGGTATAATATAACAGGCATCTTGTCACTCCAAAAACTTCAACGTTTTTAAACTTGACTCTCCGCTATAAGCATTGTCCGAGGTTCATATACACATCGATCGCTCTCTATCTACATCAGCGCCAACTTATCCTTAACGGGCCATCAACAGCAGTATGGCTACACTCCCAATATACAGACCCTTAAACGATCAGACGAAAGATATCCGACTCCTTCGCGTATTACCCCCCGAAAACGAAGCGGTTGATGACGCTGCTCAAGCGACTCCGCCATGGTTTTCATCCTTGACGAACATTCGGTGCGAGTTAATTCACACGAGGCTGGATTCCAACGAAACATATGAGGCTCTATCGTATACCTGGGGTTCCGATGACAATCCTGTCCTGATCAACGTGGACGGACAAGATATCTCCGTTCGAAGAAACCTGGCCTTGGCCCTAGCCGCGCAGCGTCACTTGACGAAGCCGAGAACCCTCTGGGTTGACGCTCTATGCATCAACCAAGACGACCAGCACGAGCGAAATCAACAAGTCAAAAACACGAGGGACATTTATCAGCAGCAGCAGCGAGCCTTGGTATGGCTTGGCCGGCATGGAGAGAAATGGGATTCGATAGTCATCCGTGCTGTTGATTTAATTTCCAAAATGGGAGCGACACCTCCAAAGTCGACACTTCCCATTCCGCCGCCCAAAACTGACGAATTTTATTCGTATGTGTCTGATGTTGACTACGCGCCTTGGGTGCATGAGCAGAGAAGGTCATGGGTAGAAATGGTTAAAGAAGACAGCGAAATCGCCAAACAAAACAAAGAGTGGTCCAATCTAATGTCTGAATGGGACGATCTAACGGAAGAAATATACTCGAAAGGGACGAGGTGGCAAGCGAAAATGACATTGCAAAGGCTCGAAGAGTTAAAGCAGCAGGGTTTCAGTAACTTACAGGATATGCTAGCTCCAGGCCAGGAGGATCCTGGGGATAAGATCATGCCACCTCGAAATTCTCCCGGTACCCTAAGTCCAGGGCAGACTGGACGAGATACAGCCGATATGTCAGAATGCGTTGGCATAGGCTCCAATAAGAAGACACGTCGAAATGGCGCAGAGCTGGTACCTCAACAAATACAGCCAAAGAGTAAATATGAGCTAATTCAAGAAGAAGTCAAGGAATTTGAAGTTTGGTTAGAAGACCTGGAAAAACCCCGGACAGAACTGGATAATGCATTCAATAAGAAAAGAAAAGAGCGGCCTGTACCCGAACCTGTGTGTATAAAACCGGAGGTTATATACTCGCGGATTAAACACTTAATCATTAAATTGGAAAACCGGCTCGCACGTCTGGAAGAATTGGAGGAATCTCGACATAATCTATGCCACAGGGTGTGGTGTGTGTGGGATAAAACGCGAATGAATGATGCGATGGAGTGGGAACGACGCCTGTTTGAGGGCTCGCCGACTGAAGACAAGATCGAGGGCTCGCTGACTGAAGAAGCTTGCATATTAACATGCTTAGGAAACATTCTTACAGTACCGTATTGGCGTCGACTTTGGATTGTGCAAGAAATTCTCCTGGCTCCAGAAATTATGTTATGCTTTGGAGACAACCGAAGAACCACAGTATCATGGGAGCTCTTCGAGCAAGCCCAGCAATCTCTTTCTCACATCCCTGATTTTTGGAATTTGACGCCAGCAATTTCTAGGCACCTTACGCTTATTTCGCAGAGCGTTGCCTTTCAACTCGCCGAGAAGCGCAGAGGCCAGAAAATCGGGTGGCCACTACATGAACTTATAGTCACCACGAGACAATGCCTGTGTATGGACCCTCGAGACAAGATATACGGTCTCCTCGCCCTTGCAAACGATTATCAAGAGCAAAATTTCACCATTAACTACTCGCAGTCACTCCGCGATACCTATATAACGGCTATGCTGTGGTATCGAAACAAGCAACCCACCGGCGGAGATTTTCCTAACTTGGTGGACTTCAGTCACAGTCTCCAACGAACTTTTTTGGACCATGCCGAACCCCACGACAATTCTATCTTAGACTTGCTCGCAAAGAAATCTATTTCCTCGCCTGCTGAGATTTTCCGCCCTAAAGCCACAATTCTTGGAAAAGTCTTGCCAATTGAACGGACAATTGAATGGGATGTCGTAAACCAAGAATATGCTGAACTCATCGAAAAAGATACTGTGAGTTATATGGCTAAATTCTTGGAACGGCCAAGGGAGTACTGGGAAAGACGCGAACTGGAATCTCAGCTAGTCTACCTAGATTCCCTGACGACGAGATTGGACAACTTCCTCGCTCCCCGAGTTTCTACTGTTAACGCTTCAGATCTCACAGAGTCTACGGGTTGGCACATCGGGAAAAATATCCTGCCGCAAAATACCCACCGTACGGAAGGCACTACGTTTTTTCTGAGCACAAATGGAGAGTTCGGGGTAGCTTCTATCAGTACTAGGGAAGGAGATTTTCTCTGCCGATTCGGTGGCAGTGAAATGTACGCAGTTCTTCGCTACCATAACGGAATGTATCGATTGGTGAGCCGTGCAGTCATTCCCAGTCAGACGTCAGCCCAATTGGAGGGCCACTTGCCAGAGGACGCGGCAATCAATCCAGGTAAAGCTAGGAAAAATCAACAGGTCGTTCTACTCGACATCAGTACAATCCAGCGGCTCTCCATCCCATTAGAATTCAATGCCAAGCATGACCACTGAGACTATCTCTGTGTTCAGATGGCAGGTTTCCGATGGTATGAATTTGTCGCTCGTATACCGTTTTCAATGGACATCGAGGCCGTTGATAAAAACTCCATGGCCGTTCATGATTTTTTATCTTATTAGGGTGATGGCAGGATGGTTGCAGAGAACTTGAACAAATTGAGCCATGAGTTTGTCTGGGGCGCGGCGGTAAATTAAATGGCGAGTTTTTTTCAGGCATCGTGGCGCGCTTATCAAGGGATGGGGGTTGACGAGGGGAGAAAGGGGCGGGGGTTTAGAGCCGATTGAAATGATGTTTGGTACCGCTCCACGGATGAATTGGAGGTGGCTACGGGTTTTGTATAAGATGCAGGGCTCGCTGGTATCGTATTTCGGCTTTTTTAATATCTTCAAATAGTTGGCTAAATAGGTAGCAGCGCAGAGCGCCAACAAAGAGCGCACAGTAAGTTATAGCGCTGATTTTAAACCCCCTAAAATAGAAGATAGCTATATTAACGTCACAGTGGAGAGAGGAAACTCACGGGGTTATGGCTATAGGGCGGTAGAAACAAGAATAGTTCGTATATACAAATTATCAGATCTACTTTTGTTCTAAAATATAGTAGTTCACCCGACACATTTTCTTCAATCGCAACGACATTTCCCATGTCCTCCCTCGGCTTTTCGCCTCAACGGGCAAACGCAACTGTAAACGGCAACGAAATGGTTAACATGTAGTGTATATTAGTAAAAACTGCTAGAATTTTCCCCTTTAGCTCAACTTTCACTAACTAACTAATTCAAAATCTGAAAATAGGGCCGAGTCAATTAGGGACAGTTTATTCAGGTCCGCTGGTTGTGTCGTGTGATACCAAGTTCTAGCCTCGTTGAAGTGAGGCTGCCGTAGACCAAATACGGGTTAGCGCTAGTGGCAAGTACCTTGCTTGGCCTGCAGTCAATGACGGCCCGACGACTTCCAAGCAAGTCCATGTGAGCCGACACCTCCAAACAAATATCCGAGGGCTTCTTGACAACGTTTTATAACCCAGCAATCTTCTCACTTTCCGGAATATATGGCGCCATAGCGAGTCTTACATTTGAATGCGAACACCTTCCTCAGAGCACCACCAGCCTCGCTACATTTGCGCCCAGCCGTGTCCCAGAGCCCCACGAGGAACATGAGTAGCTCACCCTCAGGGTCTCCGAGCCAGGACCCCTCAAATCTAGCAGAATCCGGCGTCATTGTTGATGCGCCACAAGAAACGCAGCCAGAGAGCGCCCAAGAGAACGAACCTAAAACGGATGCGCCTGGCTCCTTCGAATCGGAGAAGGCTGAACCTCGGCACTGTTGGATTTGCCTCCAAGATGAAGGCGACGACTCCCCAGAGGCCTCACAATGGCGGTCGCCGTGTCCTTGCAACCTTCAAGCTCACGAGGAGTGTCTGCTGGAATGGATTACCGACATCCAGGCGCAGCCATCTGGGGGCACGAGTCTGAGCAAGAAGGTGTTATGCCCGCAGTGCAAGGCTGAAATCAAAGTGGAAAGGCCCATCGAGCTTGTAGTCGCCCTTACAGACCTGGTTTCGGCCATCGGACAACAACTGCTATTTCCCACGGGGGCTGGCATGCTGCTTGGATGTTTATATTCTGGATCTATGGTATATGGGTTCAATGCTATAGAGCTGGTGTTCGGTGGGGAGGATGGGCGTCGGATGCTATTCGCAGCAAGGGAGACACCGTCATTAATACGACAGATTCTTCCAGGCTCTGTCATAGACTGGTTCTTTACAATTATGAGGATCACAGATCCATTCGTACCTACCTCGGGTGGCACCTGGGTCTTTGGAGTTGCACCATTAATTGCTCCTGCGCTGCTCCTGTCGCGTACTCACATCGCAGACCGCACCTTCTCGATGCTGCCTATAATGGTAAGCGCCCTAATATCCATCGATCATCGAGAGCGGTTGTGGAAACGATCTAACAAATACCAGTACCTTTTGTTCCCGCAAAACCACCATATCCCGCACTGGCCGCCGTCCCCCGGCCTCGCCCTCGCTACCCTCCCATACGTACGCTCTGCCTATAACGAGCTTTATACCTCTCTTTTTGCGGACCTGGAGAATAGCTGGAACCTCGCCGTGCAGCGTAGACCGCGCGAAGGCGAGACCGCCGAGGAAGTCGCCCACGCACACCACGCCCGCGCCAACGAAGGCAATAATATTTTAGACTTTGAAGTGGAGATCATCAATGTTGAAGAGGGGCAGGAACACCGGCACCAACCTGCCGGCCCGCCCGCTCCTCATGTACATCTCAACCTTGGCGCTCCTGAAGGACAGCCGCAGAACGTCGAGATACCCCTGCACAACCAACCGCAGGCCGAGGAACCACAGGGAGCACCGCAGCCGGCTGGGGCTCCTCGCGAAGGGCAACCACCACCACCGCAGGCCGCTCAACCCGCGCAGCCCAACGGAGTCCCAGCAGCAGGTGAACCCTGGGAGTTTAGGCAGAACATATCGACGGCGCAAGTCGCACGTTCTATGATCGGCGCGCTCTTCTTCCCAGCCGTCTCGTCGCTCATGGGCGACTTGATTTTACGCACAACGCCGTCGACCTGGGTCACGAAGCCGGTGAAGAAATTCAGCCTGCAGCAGCTCCAAGCGACGGGGTTGCTACAAGAGAAGTGGGGCAGGAGCATTGTGGGGGGTTGCTTGTTTGTGGTGCTTAAAGATGCACTGACGCTGTACTGTAAGTGGCGCAAGGCGAAGCATCAGGGGAAGAGGAAGGTGCTAGATTACGATAGGGGTAGGAATGGGAATGGGAAGAGGCAGGCTGCGAGGTAGCGGCAGCGGCGGTGGACATAATGATTGCATTGATGGGAGTTTGGAGGCATTTCTGGGGAGTTCATGTAGGGCCAGGTTTAGAAATAGCGGATTTATGGGCATTTATACGCCTCAATCATAATAATTTGGGCCCCACAAGAATTTTATAAAGAATACAACAGATATCACTTGCAAAGAAGATAGGGGTGAATGCAAATAGTACAAGTCTCAATGTCTTCACATAGTCAAAGGTATCACAATCACGAATGAAGAAGGTAAATGAGTAGCTGAAATGTGCGGATAAGCTCGCATTCATTCGTCAGCAAGTCCTAGTTCCAATATACCAGCCTCGCTAAACAGATACAACAGCCGCATCCGCAGCCAACACCAAAGGTAGCAAGTGCAGAAATAGCCGTAGCCCCTGCTTGTCTTGCAATGCACACAAAAATGAGAGAGAACACAAAATCAAAGATTGCCGTACACGGTAAAGGATATTAGAACCCCGAGCCCGGCCCAGACATCCCGGACGAGAAGCGATTCGAGGGCGTCGCGTTGGCGCTGGAGGTGATCGGGCTGCCTATGTCCCCAGGTGCGCCGACTGGCCTATGCGAGCCACCCCCCGTGTCGGGTTCGTGGCGGATCAAGACGCGGCCATCTCGCTCGTTCCGTACGTCGAAGAATCCACCGCCATTATTCGGGTTGCCTTCTGTCTCGCAGAGGTCTAGTAGCTCCTTGTCTGATACGGTGTCATCGCGGGTTGTGTTGATGCGGTTGATTTGCTCGCGAACAGCATTGATGGGGAAGAAGCCATCCGGTGTGGAGCCTTCGAGTATCTTACATGCTCTACAGAGCATCAACCGTACGGCAACAGACCGAGGTTGTGACGGCCTTGCCGGTAGCCCGCTGACGTTACCAAACCCGCTTGGTGCCGAGTTGCCCCAGCCACCCATGAAGCCTGAACCAGGTAGAGATCCTGAACCAAATGGATTGGGAGGTCCGCCCCAGGTTCCATAAGACCCTGGGCTTGAAAATGCCGACGGGTCCATGCTATATGGCCCAGGCTGGCCAAACCCACCCTGTCGGCTAAGGCTACCGGGCGCTGCACTGGAACGTCGAGTATTAATGGCGATTGGCTCGTCCGAGTCGTCCAATAACGCACTGCTTCCAAGGTGCCCTGCTAGGTCATCGATATCGGCATCAGAACGCTGGCCTTGCACGACGCTTCCAGGGCGACCAATTGGAGCAGGTCGCGCAATGGGTTGGCCTGCGGCGGGTGGTGCATTGGAATCCGATAATGGTTTGTCAAACGAGCCTGACTGTTGTCTGCTGTGCAGCTGGGATGGCCCGGGTTCCTTGTGGCCTCCAAACGGTTGTGATAGAGGTCCCATTCCGTTCGACATCTGTGACATGAACCCCGGCGGCGGAGCGTGTGGGCCTGGTAATCCCCTACCTTGTGGCATAGGCATGCTGTTCATTCCAGGGTACATTGGCCCGGCATTGTGACCAGACATTGGACGGAATTGGTTTCCAAATGACTGGTGTGGAAACATCGGTTCTTGATGCATTCTGCCACCAAACCCTGGAGCCATTTGGGGCAAACCAGGCTGGAATCCATTCATGCCCATTGGTGGCTGCATACCAGGAAATGGCGGAGGTCCGAACCCTGTTTGAGGTCCTTTTAGAGTAGAGTGCATCGGTGCATTTGCTTGAGGGTGATGTAGGAATGGCTGAGATGGAGTCCTACTAGGTAGGGCCTGGGGGCCTGGGCTGTTCTGTAAAGGAGTTGAAGAATTCGGCGAAGTACTCTGGCTCCCCGAAGAACCAAACCTTGGCGTGAGAGGTATTGGCACTGCCGGTTCTCTTTGAGGTGGGTTCACTGGACGGTTAGGCGTTGGGGCTTTAGGAATTGCAGGCGTAACAGCAGGAATATGGGGATTGCTTGGCGTCTGCCATGATTGGTGTCCTCCAGGGGTCGGAATGGAGATAGGCTGCTGTTGGCGTTTACTTTGCTGTTGGGAAGCCTCTTCGCGCCTACGGCTGTCGCCTGCCTCCTTATCTGCCCTTGCCTTCAATTCAGCATCCTTCTTTTCCTTTTCCTGCTTCTCCTTCTTCTCCCGTAGCTCCTTCTCCTTGGCTTCCTTGGCCTCCTTCTCTTTTTGCCTCAGCTCTTCCTTCTCCCTTTTCTCGCGCTCCTTGGTTTCTCGCGCCTTGCGTTCTTGCTCAGCCTGCCGCTCTCGCTGTTCTTGAACCCGGCGTTGTTTCTCTGCTTCCTTTCTTAACCGCTCCTCGTCTTCGGCCTTCTTCTGAGCTTCACGCTTCCTGCGTTTCTCCTCAGCTCTCAGCCGAGCCTCCTCAGCCTTTGCAGCTTCCTCGGCTAGTCGTGCAGCTTCTTCGGCAGCTTTCTCGGCATCTCGCTTGGCTTTCTCTTCAGCAAGGACCAGCTTCTTTTGCGCGGCTTTCTCCTTCTTCTTCTGAGCCTCCTTAGCTTTCTTTGCCTTCTTTTGCATAATGGCCATGTCTTCTTCATCGAGCTCCTGCAAAAGTTTTTCTTGGCGTTCGGCTGCAACCTTTTCTTTATAAGCAGTGAGTACCCGTTGCTCGAACATTCTTGCCGCAAATATTTGGAACATCCTCCGCCCTTCCTCCATACGTTGTTCTTCCGTCATGGCATCCTGGGCTGGATTAGCCGTATTCAAAGCATCATCGGTGTGAGAGGGTACCATTTCCTCTTCGTCGTACTCCCCATCCTGGCTGTCATACTCATCCTCCTCCTCCTCGTCATCATAATCTTCATCTTCCTCTGGGGCTGGTGGGTGATTATGATGTGAGTGGTGGGTATGAGTTTGCATGCCATTCGGATGCGGGTAACCGTTAGGGGTATAATGTTCTTTAGCATCTTCCTCTCGTGCCATTCTCCGCTCAGCTAACTGTTCCATCATCTCAATGAATTTCTTGCCGTCATTTTTTAGAAGATCATCTGCAACTGTGAGTATACCACCTAGTAAATCGATTAGCTCAATGGCGTGTAGTTCACGCATACATATATATTTACCTTGTACCGTGAGACTCTGCCCAAAGTTGAAGAAATCAGTCGCGTGGCTCCTTGCAATCTCTTCCGGAGGGTCTTCGTCACTGATATAGTCTTCTTCTTCTGCTTCGTCTTCACTGTATTCCTCGTCTCCTTCTTCGTCATCCTCTTCGTCGCCAAATTGCTCTACTATTCGGCCACGAGAAGGCTGCCGACCACTAAAAGCCGGGGGTAATCGATTTGGTGGTTGAAGGCCGCTCAGAGCACCAAAGCGCTGCGACCCAGGCATCATTGGCGGTGGTCGGTCGCCATGTTGGTTATTCGCGTATTGTTCCAATTCCTCATAGTATGCGTCATACAGAACTTCCAGCTCTTCTTCGATAGCTATGCGCTTGCGCCCGCATACTGTGCAACTACACGAGTGTTTCTGTTGCTCCTTCATCTTTTTGAGCACAGCATCTTTCTCCACTTTAACGAGGGACCTGCGCTCTTCCTCTCCAAGTGAAAGCCAAAAGACCTTGATCCTCTCACGTTCTTCTTGCGAAGATGTGTTCCAAATCTTCTCCTTTGACATGCCAATTGTCTGGGTAGGCGCGGCCGCGGGAGCAGTCGAAGATGAAGCTAGGGCGGTCTGGTCGGACTGAGCATTTTTGCCCTTTCCCTTCCTCTTCCCCGGCTTGGCAGTCATATTTGTAGGCGGCGGCGATAAACTATGCGGCGGGGACACGCTGTGCTCATATGACCCAGAATAGCCATCTCCCTCGTCGTCACTATAGTATACCCGGTCGCTTGTCGTATTGTCGAATGCCTGGTCTCCTTGGTATCCGGGGCTGGGCCGGGATTGAGCATTGCTCGGGTTCGTTAATCCATCTAGACCACCCGCTCGACTGGAAGCCTCTGCTGCTATTTTTGCAGCCTGTTCTGCTAGTTTTTGCCTTCGCTTTTGCTTCTTCTTATTTACCGACGGTGCAGTAGTCTGGTCTGCGGGCGATGATTCTGCGTTTGCCTTCGCTGTGGCTTGCGCCATGTTTGGGGATGTCTCAGACGAATCGGTTGAGCTGGAGAATTTTGGTATGGTTATGAACTTGGAACCATCCTTGTTTGTATATTTCGAGGTCGTGGTTACTGCGTCTATGCTAGGTGACTGAGCAGGCTGCTGTTTTGGGTTCGCTCGCATTCCGAGTCCCCAAGGAGCTCGGAAACAACCAACTGAAGGGGGCGCACACGTCTCTTGGCTAGCGCGTAACGATGTCAGTAACTAAATGCTCGGCCTGGATGTCTGGGAATCGCTGCCAAAGACCAAACTAGTATTGGCTCCGTTGGACGTACCTGCGTTATGGATGAGTAGGTGGCAACCCGCGACTTGCCCCTCCAAGTCAGCAAGACCAGCTTCTCCAGAGAATCGAAAGAAGTCGAGATGTGCCGCGGTGTATCTGGGAGGTTGTGATAAAGGCGGCGAGCAAGTGTTTAAAAGAGTAAGGCCAGCTTTGTCCGGCTTGCCCAGAAACGGTGGTTGTGGGGGAATGCAGGTCCTGGAGATCGTCGACTGGCATTGCTATGGATTTGAAGGTCAAAGATGGCTTTGTGCCTCAGGCATAAAGTAACGCCAAGTCACAAGTCACTAGCCTCGTCTCCTTGTTGATAACGACAAGAAAATTCGAGGAAGCATTCATAATAAATTACTAAACAAATATAATTCTTTGGAGAAGGGAATAAAGCTCGTTATATCCAATTTTTAGCAGACAAAATTCCAGTGACGCATCAGGCAGCGCCTTTGTTGGCGACCTTGACACGTGGTAGTTTTATCACATTTTGACTCCAATGAAAATCTCTGTGCCAACGTTTATAAAACATTATCTGGGAGCATCCAAGTCTCTATAAACACGTGTAGATGGGTTTCAAGTATTCCGTATTATTTAAATGGTTCTGCTTCTCGTCAAATCCTAGTGTCTCGACGACGAAGTGCATATATTCCTTTTTTTTCGCTGTATGTGTCAGCTTCCAGTAATATTTGCGTATTATGATCCAAAATCACCGTATCGAAGCAGCCCTTCACAGAATGAAGAATTTTCGTGCATTCTATCCACTGTGAACTCTCAATGGGATTCCAGGATATCAGAATCGACTTGGCCTGGCCGTTGTCATTGAAGTCCCTAGCTGGCCCGTGCACACACTCTTCAGGCGGTAATTTAGTGGACGGCAAAACCCCTGGACCCAGATACGGCGCCTAGGCGGTAGAAGGGAAAGCCAGGGCGTCAGATATCAAAATTTACACTAACGGAATACCCTTTGACCCTATGACCCTATTATTCCAAACTTTCAATTGGGGGTTTGACTGTGATAGCGCCGAAATGAATTATACATGGCCGGCTTTTTACAAAAACTGTAACATTAAGTGTTTGTGAGGCTCAGTCCAAACTCCGCTCAGCCACTATCAGCCACGCTGTGGAACGTGGCAGCTGTAAGGTACGTAGACGTAGGTACCTTGAGTAGGGCGTTCGCAGTTGTGGTTCAGCCCGCTAACCACTTTTAGTAAGAATGGGGTTGGAGCGACCCGCGCGTCAACGGTGCTCAGCCCAATCCGTATCGGGGCGCCTCGAGCGATTAGAGTTACACATCTCAGCTTACTCTTCAACACAACGGACAACGGAGTAACGGTCCCGTCCCAGCAACATTATTTGAAGTTGCCATTTTTCGCAAGTATTTAGGTTCTTAATTGCGTTCAATTCCTTCTAGCCGTATATTTCCTTTTCCTTCGGTGACGCTGATCACCCCATTTCGACTGCCAACCAACATCATCCGACACTATCGACGGTCTCCCTACTGGTGAACTTACACACCCACCCACCCACCAGTGCAAACCACGATCACCCTCAAACAGCCGACAAGTAGAGCTAGCTTGTATCTATATACAGGCTTGGGAGTTGAGAGAAGATAAACGGCAGCCTATTCCTCTCCAGCGGGAGAAGCTAATTCCGGCACGATGGAAGAGCACGCACAAGCTCAGAATGTGATGCGGAGGTGAGCCCATCATCTATAGTTATATACCAAAGAGTTACCACCTGCAAGACCATTGCTGCTGTCGATTCCCTCAAACCCTACCATGGGGGCTCTCGAAAACTCATCCAAACATAAATCTCGTATCGACAGTTGCTGACAGCGTCAATCTAGGAAGCTGGTTATTATTGGCGATGGAGCATGCGGAAAGACAAGTTTATTAAGCGTCTTCACACTGGGATACTTTCCAACGGTAAGCAGAGCTGAAGCTCAGCAACACACTTGAACAGTTACTAATGGCATTCTCTAGCATTATGTGAGCTACCCTCATCATCGGCCGACATAAACAACTACCCATATTATTCGAATTCATACTGATATCAGACATCCAGGTTCCCACAGTGTTTGAGAACTACGTGACAGACTGCAGAGTGGATGGGAAGTCGGTACAATTAGCATTGTGGGATACTGCAGGACAGGAAGACTACGAGCGGCTCCGACCTCTTGCATATTCCAAGGCCCATGTTATTCTGATAGGCTTTGCAATCGACGCCCCAGATTCTCTTGATAACGTGAAGCACAAGGTGAGCAGCTATATTTCCACTATATTTCCACTATATTTCCGCTTGGGGGCCAGAAACGGCTGACAATGCTATCAGTGGGTTGAAGAGGCAAACGAACGATGCCCTGGTGTCCCGATTATACTGGTGGGCCTGAAGAAGGATCTTCGAGAAGACCCAGTCGCAATTGAGGAAATGCGAAAGAAATCGCAGAATTTTGTCGGGACCAGGGTGGCCACAGATGTCGCACATGAGATCGGGGCGAGGAAGTATCTGGAGTGTTCGTCTCTGACTGGCGAAGGGGTCGACGACGTGTTTGAGGCAGCCACTCGGGCGGCACTGCTTACGTTTGAGGGCAAGAAGGCGAATGGCTGCTGCGTTATTTTATGAGGAGTGCCGTGGGCGTCGGTAATGAACAGGATGGCACCCAAGCTGGGGTTGCCACAGCGCTGCACTCGCGACAAGAGGTCCGGGGCAGTGCCGGCGAGATTGCAGCTTTGATGAGCAAAAAATGGGCTTGGAAGGGCGCCTGGTTCACGCGAGGACGCCACTTCTAATGTCGGCATGGGATGGTGTTACTATACTTTGGCTCAACGCCTTTAATGACTTACGAGTCGATTTCACTCTTTTACTTCCTTACACATAGCCAGATTTTCGGCGTTTGTTCTGGAGCCACACTTGGTAGCGATGGGATGAGCAAAAAATGTACATAGGATGGAAGCGAATTTTACAAGCTGTTATACATGAGCGCCCTGGTTTGGGATATGCCCTTGACTCCTCGTCTATGTAACCCTCCTAACATATCCATCTCATTTCGTACAATATCGGGCACATTCGATGAACCCAGTCCCTCCTAGCAATTCATATCACCCCCCTTTGACCTGTCCATGCCGACCTCTTAACGGGTCCACGCATGGTCCCACGGCTCCTTTCCAGGTGTATCCGTCTGCGCACGCGCATACTCAATCGGCACTCCATTCGGGCCAAAGATACCCTTCTTCTCCAAAGCAATTCTGTACAGGCGTCCGGCATTCTTGTCGCCTGGCCCCTGCAACGACCGCAGCTCCTCGCAGGCATTGTGCATGCTCTTGTACATCCTAATCCAGCATTAGCAACTCTTCTCTATCAATACAGCGGGGGAGAGGAATATCCCATACCTCTGCAGCTCCAGCTCCTCCTCCGACATCTTCTGCCGCCTAAACAGCATCCACGCGCGGTGGATCGTCCAGTGTCGCAGACTCCTCATGCGACTCAGGCGAAGCGGGCGCGGCGTCTTCGAGTGCTGGAGATGGTAGCGGATCAACTGCACTCTGGGGTCTGGTTTGATGCCCCCCTTCTTGTTCTTGGGGTTCATTGTGCCGCCCGAGGCGAGGTTTGCGGGCGTCGTCGAGAGGGCGCGGACAGGGAGGGTGGAAGTGGTTGAGGGGGTGGCGGTGCGGCGGACGGTCTGGAGGAGGGGAGTGAGGAGACGGAAGAGGGGGGAGACATTGTTGGAGGCCATGATGGCGGTTGGGCGGGGTGAGGTCGGAGGTGTGGTGAGGTTGGAGATGGATTGGGGGTTGCTGGTTGCGATGGAGTTAAATTCGGTTGCTGATGCATGAATTATTTTGTGCATGGCGGATACCACGTGACGCCATATTTATGCATGTCGGTGTCTATCAACACATTTGATCGATATCAAACCAAGTATTAACACAAAACAAATACGACATAACTGTACAGAATGATCAGTAACGGCGCTTTCCCTGGTACTTTGCACCATTATGTACGTCGCCAACGTGGCAATTCCCACCTTAGGCCCTCTAACAACACAACTTCCCAACTGGTATCAGATGAGCTAACAAGAACAGGCTGGCAAACTTGTAGCTTTCGAGCTTACAGCTACCGAGAAAGAAGAACAGCGCCAAAATATCCTGTTCTTTATTGGAGGGCTAGGTGATGGTTTGCTCACCGTTCCCTACGCGGCACAGCTTGCCCGCCAACTCCCACCGACCTGGTCTCTAGTGCAAGTCCAACTATCCTCATCCCACATTGGCTGGGGCACCTCGTCGCTAGGGAAAGATGTCGATGAGCTATCACAATGTGTTGATTACTTTCGTAACATAGCAGGGAGGTCTGGCAAGATTGTCTTCATGGGCCACTCTACCGGCTGCCAAGATGTGATACACTACCTGGTGGGCCCCGGAAAGGAGAGTCGTGCTCCTATAGATGGAGGCATCTTGCAGGCCTCTGTCAGTGATAGACAGGCTATGGAGGGGCAGCTTGATGAGGCGCAGCGTTCCAACACGAACAAAATTGCCGCGGAATGGGTTGCCGCGGGCAGGGGAGAGGATGTTTTGTCGTCCGCGGCTACAAATGGCTTCTTTGATGCTCCAATTTGTGCGAGACGGTGGTTGAGCTTGGCCAGCCCGAATCATGACGGGGAGGATGATTATTTCAGCTCGGATTTGACTGATGAGCAGTATCAGAGATCGTTTGGGAGCCTGCCGAAGGGGAGCAAGCTCTGTATCTTGTACTCCGGGAGTGATGAGTTCGTACCGGAGCATGTGGATAAGAAAGCGCTGGTTGAGAAATGGATTGGGATTGTGAAAAGGGGTTCTGGTGAGGTGGATGAGAAGAATTCTGCCGTTGTGGAAGAGGCAACTCATGACTTGAAAAACAACCCAGAAGAAGTCATTAATGGGGTCTTCTCAAGAGTCATTGGCTTTGTATCAGACCTATAGAAGTAGAAAAATCAATGAGGCCAATCGATATTATAATTTAGAACGGTTGCTGTGCTTTTTTAACGGGGAAGGTTGTAACTCAGCATTCTGCACTGCTCTGTTGCGTGCATAAAACCGTTTGGAACGGCGGTGTCATAAATCGCGCCAATGCACGCGAACGTTATAGTCCGATTCGGTACTCTGACCTCAACTTCCATCTTCAAAGACAACATACAATCAGGTCAGGATGGCGACTCCACCAAGATCTTCCGTCGGAGAGCGGCAAGAAAGGCCTATATCCACTGGTAGAGGTACGATGACCCCCGATAATCTATCCTGCCTGCTCTTTCTCCTCCCAAACCCAATCAACATCACGTGATATATCGACGTCTACTCTCACTTCACAAGCTGATAATAGAAGCAGTTCAGTTGCCGCGTCGGTCAACTAGAGGCCCAGTAGATCTATCGCAGTAAGTTCCTACCCCTCGCTTTCAGCGCAAAGCTAACCCATCCAGGGCACCCGTCTCCGGTCCCCTCGGCTCCTCCTCACCCACCCTCTCCAACTCCCAAACCTTCTCCCCCACGCACTCCCAACGCTCACCGAACCCCTCCTCTCGTCCAACTTCCTCCCCCGCCTTCCCCGCAAAAGACTTCTCCCGCCTCCTCCGCCCTGAACTTTACCACCCCCTTCCCACAACCGACATCCCCGCGCCGCTACGCCCTTCCTCCCCTCCGCCCCAGGACCTCCCCACCCTCCTCTCCACCTCCCGCTTCCGCGCCGCCGCTGTCCTCGCCGCGAATCTCCTCACTACTTCCACGGCCCCAACCGATCACCCCACCATCTTCGCCCTCCTCCATGTCCGCCTCGCGTCCCTGACCCTCTGTAACGCCACCGCCCTCGCGGCGCAGGAAGTCAAGGCTCTCGAAGATCTCAACTCAGCGCTCTACCTCGACCCGCTCACCTCCGCGCACCTCGTCCCCTGGGAACTCCGTGTCCTGGCCGTGCGCCTCCAGGGCATCGGATTCAACGACCCCCGCCGCGGAGTAGTGGGGTACTTTGAGCTAGCGCGAGATGCGCGGCGCGCGCTTGCTGTGCTACGGAAGGCTGTCGCTGAGGACCCCGAGAGCGGGGACGCGACGCTCGTAGAGCGGCAGATGTGGGAAGAGCGGCTTGTTGATCTAGGGGTGCGTGTTGCGGGGGCGC